>JARJLF010001427.1:0-78502 GCA_029378395.1 Mycena leptocephala | reverse complement strand
CTCCGTTGCACCAAATGATATGTCCCCTTCCGTAGTCGTGTTTGACAAAGAGTTCACCGAGAAAGCCAATTTGAGCATGAACGTCACATATTCAAGCAGAAAATTTACGCGTTTCCGCGCCAAACCGAGGATAGTATTACAGACGAGGGCGAATATGATCATGAGTTGCGCCATCACATGTAAGTCCTCGACAGGATTGCGGAGCGCGTAATCTGTAAACGCGGGTCAGCGCGTGAAAGTGAGGCAATGAACCTTCGACACTTGCCTGAATCGTAGAAAAGAGGCCTCGTATCTGGAGGTAGACTGCTTTGGAAGTTGTCTAGCTCACGCTCAAGCTTACGCAGCTCAGATACAACCGACTCCTTGAGTGAGGAATCTTGATGATCCCGCAGAGACAATGCGACGACTGAGATCTGCTTTCGCGCATCGTCTGCCTTGGCCCATGCAGCGCTAGGATCAGACGGCCCATTTTTTAGACTTCGGATCGCGCCTTCGACATCGGATGAGAGGGCCGAGAGCACTCTCGCACTGCGCTTTTGAGGAGCGGCCTGTTTTTTCTGGGGCCTTTGAGCGGGTTGTGTAAGCTTTGCGGTGCTCTGTTGCAGCTCAGCGACCAGGGTTTGAGAGTCGACGTCGATGGGTTGGGGATTGTCGGTAGTCTCGGGGCCGTCGCTGAGAACAATACGCGCCGTTTGGAGAGCTATATGATCCTGATATATCAAGTCAGTTCATGCTCGAAAAAGGAAGAAGATCATCGTACAGTCTCATCATCAACGCTAGATGACTCTATCCAGCCTCCTGGAATGTGCTGCGCTGCTCGCTCAGCCTCGGCCTGATGAGCCAGCCATTGATTGGCAGGAACCTCGTGCGGGAAGGGCCGCAAAGCGCATTTGCATGAGTGGAATTTTTTTCGGGGAGGCATTGTGGTAAGACGGAAAGAGGAAGCAGCAGATACCAAGCGGGCGTATACGGGTCGCGTGTCCACTCACGCTGAGCTCCGCAGGACTTGCCGGTCAGAGCCCAGAAGCCAGCAACCGAAGACGAGTGTGCGTGGGTGTAAGCGCACAGGCCGTTCACGAAGGACTTTGCCCTCGAAACGACCCGTTTGCTCCTGTGAGTGTCGACTCCGCTCCGAGTTGTGTGGCTCAAGTTTATCTCTGCAGGACTTGCCTGTCAGAGAGTTCACAGAAGCGAGGCCAAGGGTTGTGTTGAGACTTGTGTCTGGGGAAGATCAGTTCTGTGGGACTTGCCCTCAGAAGTGAAGTGTTGGTGGTGGTGACTCTTGACGCGTTGAGGTGAGTCACATGTCACAATCAAGTGACAAGTCACTGACTCGCAGGTTCCAAGTCCGACCAGACGCATGTTGTAGGCAAGTCCTACTTCATGCGCCATGGCCCGACACCGTCTCAGCGCGACGTATGTGCTGTGGGCAAGCCCTACCCCACATATCCGCGTCTGACTATCAACTTACACCGGCCTCAGCCCGCCTTGGCGCGCTAGACGGCATGTCCGACTCAGCCCGCCTTTGGCGCGCTAGACGATGACCAACTCAGCCCGCCTAGTGACATACTGGATTTTGGGGGCATGTCCTCCAGAATTATCCTCCGTTCTGTGCTCTTCAGGGTCAATTATCGCAATCTTCTTTCGCATAACGAGGTAAGCAAGAAAAAAAAAGCATAGATTATCGTTACTCGTATCTTACAAGTCTTCCAAACGACTGCAAAGTCATCGCGATGCCTCCATATCCGTGTCCTCCTCCCATCCGGTCTACATATTCATGTCGGCGTCGCCCTCCTCTTCATCTCCTGCCTCATACGCGTCCTCTGAATCCGTGCCGTGAAGTCAAATCCATTAGCTCGAATTTTTGGCTTGCGAATCTTGAGGTGCCTCGACCTCCGGGTCGAACCTCTTCTCGTTTTGAGCCATCGCGGGTCGATCAAGTTGCGGGCAGTTTAGGGAGTCGCAGCCTCTGACACTCATTGATCGACACGTGGTACCCCTGCCAATCCTCTTCTTCTGGTGTTTCGATACAGTCGAGCATTTCATCTGCTTGTCGACGGTGACTTCGCGCCAAGCTATGCTTTCACAGCAAGCACCATCGCTTCTTTCGCTCGCACTTTTTGTCGCGATGTTCATAACCCTTTCTTCTTCGGAGACATTCCATCGTGCCCAGTGCTTTGAACGTCGCACGCGTTTTCGAAAATCTCGGCGGCTCAGGTTGCCCTTCTTGCAATCTGATCTTCTTCATTCTCTTCGCTGTCGCCATTCGCTTTCCCGCTTCTGCACACAGGTTATTACATCGTGAGGGAAACTCATGAACGCGCGATACATACCTTGTCTTTCGTGAGGTCTGTTCGTCTTTAAACACCGCTCCTCTTCCCACTCCTCTGCACGTTGCTTTGCATCGTTTTTGGTCTCATCGGCGCGCGCTTGGCGAGATCCAATGAAACTGTGCTCCTTTCAGGCCGTTGTAATGCAGGGCTCTGATGTAGCCTTTCGTGACCTCTGGAAGAATCCCTCGCGCGCCACAGTGGCCAAGGTCTCGTCACCAGTCTGTCGATCAAGAGCCGGTTGTGGGTGCAGCTCGTGAATCCCTTTCCGAAGTAAAGCGCCAAACCGTCCTTGGGCGGAACGGCTTCCCCATCCCTGCTTCGTGCATCTCAGTTACGAGCTGGTTTGTAATCGACGGAGTCTTTTGAGGCCCAGATTCCAGTGCCTTCCCAAAACGTTGCGAACCATTTCTATGTACGAAAATGTGTCAGGTTCTTCCAAGCAAATGGGCTGCTCTAACCTTATAAGCTTTGTCTCTTTTGGCTGAGTGACTCTTGCTGCGACTTCCGTGCTCTCTCGAGATCTTTGGCAATCCCGCCTTCGTCATCGCTCTCCGGCTCCTTATTCCTTTTCTTTCTTTTCGATCTGCGCCCATGCCCAAGCTAACACAGCTTGTTGCTTCTGTGCCTCATCAAACGTTTCCTCCTCGGATTCATCATCTCCATCGTCGGGAGTTTGGCGTGGGATGACGACGACGCCAGGGTGCTTGTCAAGCTCTTGCCTTGCCTCCTTCAGCAGCCGATTCTGGCAAGCATTTTCGGCCTCGGAAGTGTGGTATGGTGCAAACCGCGAACTGGGACGAACTTGACGAGCGCGACAGCTGCAAATCGAACTTCATTTTGAGCCTGATGAAACGTCAGTCTATTTTTTCAGCTGCTTCGGCGTCTACTTACCCGTTCTTGCCCTAGGTCGTTCGCATACTCCCCGCGCAGCTTCGCCACCGTATCTTCCAGGTGCCTTTCAAACTTCATACGATAGTCAGGCGTCACGATATCTCGAGGTGGCTGGCACCCACCTGCTCTCGCTGTGCTTGAGAGCGTCAACGCCGGCCCGTCTAAGCTCATCCATGGCTTGCTCGTGACTCACACGAAGAGCGTCATACATACCCGTTTGGCCATTAGTCTGGTCGGTGTGTTATTGATCAAGCACGAGAGTACGAACCCGACAACCCTTACCGTCTCCGCTATATCACGCAAGGCACGGCGACTAGCAACAAGCTTGACGACAGGTTAGCATGCATGCATGATTTCGAAGCGCGGAACACTAACTTCTTCCTGCAGTGTTCGCTTGTCTCTCTGGACTTCCTTCATCTTCCCTTTGCGTGGGCTCGCATATCTTTCTCGTATTCCAAGTCATTCCTGAGCTCCCGTACATCCTCCGGTTCACCGTCTATCAGACGTCGTTTCCCCTGGACGAAAATCTGTCAACACTTGATCTGGAATCCATTGGGAACTTCACGCACATTTTCCTCAATCTCTATTCTTCGTTTACGAGATGCTGGAGGATTTCTCAGGTCGATCCTGGGCGGGAATTCGTTCGCAGTTGGGTTTGACTGCAAGCCCGGTGACTGCGGCCAGCCGTCACCCGCCGAAGCGTACCCCCCTCCCTGCTGCCCATAACCCCCGCCCTGCTGCGCCCAGATGTCGCCCGCCGGGCTGTACACCGTGCTCTGCTGCGCCGGCCCGGATTATCCCCCGCTGTCCCCAGACGTTCCATGAGTCGTACATCATGCTCTGCTGCGCCTGCACGTCGTACGCCGTGCTTTGCTGCCCGTGCGCCGGGCTGTACAGCGCGCTCTGCTGCCCGTGCGCCGGGTTGTACAGCGCGCTCTGCTGCCCGTGCGCCGGGCTGTGGCCTCCGCCCTGCTGCGCCTGCATGTCGTACACCATGCTCTGCTGCGCCTGCACGTCGTATGCCGTGCTTTGCTGCCCATGCGCCGGGCTGTACAGCGTGCTCTGCTGCGCCTGCATGTCGTACGCCGTGCTTTGCTGCCCGTGCGCCGGGCTGTACAGCGCGCTCTGCCGCGCCTGCACGTTGTACGCCGTGCTTTGCTGCCCGTGCGCCGGGCTGTACAGCGCGCTCTGCTGCGCCTGCACGTCGTACGCCGTGCTTTGTTGTCCGTGCGCCGGGCTGTACAGCGCGCTCTGCTGCGCCTGCACGTCGTACGCCGTGCTTTGTTGTCCGTGCGCAGGGCTGTACTGCGCGCTTTGCTGCCCATGCGCTGGGCTGTACTGCGCGCTCTGCTGCCCGTCCGCCGGGCTGTACCGCGCCAGTTGCCGGGCCTGCATAGCGCCATGCCCCGGTTCCGGCGACGCATGGTACTGTCCGAGCTGGTGTGGAGTGGCAGCATTGTGTTGGTGGCTTCCGCGTGGAGATGGCTGGAATGAGTGGAATGACTGGATGGAGATCGCGCTTCCCAGACGGGCCTCTTCGAACGCAGCGGGGACTGGAGTACTCCCGCTCGGCAGCGTTGGAGTGCTGCTGGATACGGATTGGTGGCTGTGGCGGCTGTTCTGGGTCGACATGCTATCACCTTCGTTTCCCAACCCTCCTGGCATGTTGTAATGGTGGTCGGCCATCCTTTTTACGGGTCTGGGGAGGATCTACCTCTCCGAGTGAACGGTTCTGGAAGAGAGACGACACGCAAAGGTCCCACTCCATAGCCGCCTCTTTGTCTCCAAGTCAAAGAACGTACTCTTTATACTCTTTATTCTTCCGCCTTGTACGTAGAATAATAAAATAAAGCTGCTTCAATTGCTGTATCCCGACGCCCCGACGCCAACGGTGTCGGGCAGTACAACTGGCTGAGTAGTATAGATTGAGTTCGTGTTAATAGCCCCTGAGCAGTGAGGAGTGACCCGACCGCTGTGACATGTCACAGCTCCATCCTTCCCCTGACCACGACGCTCAAGCTCGCTCAAGTCCACGTTGGAGCAAGTCTTGCTTCGTGGACTGTTCTCTCAGCTCAGATGTGCTCTGTGGGCAAGCCCCACTCCATACACCTGAGCTATCTATTCTGTCCTCTCGTCGTCGATGCCGATTCATATGTCGTTTGGCGCCTACTTTGTGTTATATCCCGAGTCAAGGTCGGATGACCGGATGCCGGCCGGTCGTTCGGAAGCCGGTTACCGGAAGGAAGTACCGGACAATAACAAGATGACCGGTCGGCCTAGGGAAGACGCAAGCACCACAAAAGAGGTGTATAGGGTGAGCGTTACTATCTGGCCAATCGAGCGGAGAGAATGAGAGATAGACGTCCGGATGAAGTCCGGACGAGAGGACTCAAGGAGCCAAGCACAGGATAGGAGGCTAAGCACGTTAATTATCAAACTGAAGAATACAGCATAGTACATAGGGCTTAAATACGTAGACATACGTGTCACTACTATAAGTAGTAGTATCAAAGCAAAGTCCAAATTAGGAGATAGAAGTTTGAGTCGGACAAAGCGACATCTAAAACTGGAAGTTGGAATCGTATGGACATACGGATAAACGGGAAATGCTCAGTAATCCTTCATTGTGTAAAAACCCGTTCCGAGCGGCAACCGGGTCGACCGGTTGCCGGAAGTCCGGAAGGATGGCCGGTCGAGTCTGGCCGAAGGGAAGAATACCGGCCGAGGGCCGGGTGTGTGTGCACGGATATAACACTTTGGTTAAGTGCACGTTGCGGGCAAGACTTGCTTCGTGCCGTCTTCTCTCAGGTGTGTGCTGTGGCGAGCCCCGCTCCATACACCTGAGTTCATTATCTTGCTCTCGCGGGTATTGGGTCCGGGTCACCGCCTCGTTTCATACAAAGCAAGCACAATGACCTTTGTCGTTCGTAACCCTTAAAATCTCCAGCAACACATTCAACAATCCAACAACTCTTCCTCCTTCCCCTCTTTCACGACTTGCGCATCCTTCCACAATGGTGAACCACCGATGACCCGTTAAAAAAATGAGCCAGGTGAGCAGCATGGATTCATGCAGCTCCCCGCCTATCTAACGTATAACGAGTAGAATCGTCAACGCACCTTGTGGTCTCGCCGCTTTCCCTCATCTGCCCGGCGTCCATACTTCCAGAGTACTCGCACCGACTGCGAAATGGCCACCCTCACTTCGCACCGCTTCCCACGGATCGAGGACAACTTTGACGACACACACTTGCAACCCATACTCACGATTTCGATGTCATCCTCAAACACGGCAAACGGCTGTCTTCGTTCCGTGTCTTCGGGAAACGCGGAAAGAACCTGGGAATTAACAAGGCCATATCGCGTGATGGTGCCAGTGGCGATCACGCTACTATCCCGCTGGTCGGGGACATCGTCTTCATGTGCCTTGGAGGGCCTGATGGTCGCTCGCTTGTTAGTATGCGGGGTCGAGACGCCGCAATGGTGGACTATATCTTTGAGTCGTGCGTACCATCGGGTTTCTTTCTTCGCATTCCACAGCTGATTCTGGACAGGTCCACTTTTCGTGCACGCCTTGCGGCTTTCCAGGGTGCAGCTCGTCGCCGGATGCCCAAGTCGTTGGTTGTCACGCGTCCCGCGCTTTCCCTAAGTGACTTTCGGGTTAACGGTGGAGTTTCATCCGTGTCCGACACACTCGTTTTACTTTGACCTATCTTTCTACATCTATCATAATCCATGTCGTAGTCTTCGCGCACCTTCCTGTATTGCGCACTTTACTGTATCTCGAATCCAACATTTGTTTCGAAAAATATATAAGTTACAGCCCATCCTTTATTTTTGCACCAGAAAAACTCAATTCTGCTCAAAATGAGCGCACTTTCGCATCATTTAAGAACGAGACGATTCACATCATTTAACGAGACGAATCAATATTGGCTTAGGTAGGATAAGTACATGTTATGATATTCTAGCACGGAAAGTGTCGGAAAGAGGACAGAGGAGCCGATATACTAGTTGGATCCCGACCCCAGGTTCACAGAGCGGGTCTTGCGCGTGAGAAGCGGGGTTGCTTGCTTATGAGAGCGATCGCGACACAGCCCCCCCAGGACCTTCTTCGCCTCTCGCCCCACTTGCACCTCCTGCTTGACCATCTGCCGCTTCATGGCGTTGCGCTGTCTTTCGAGAAGATAGGGGCGAGCAGCCCACCCGTCAACGCAGCGGGAAAACCAGGGGAACACTTTGCTCAACTATGGTACAATCGTCAGCCTCGACCTGGAGAAATTGCATGAAAACAGCTTACGTCGTCATACAGCTGTTGCACTTTCACCGCATTTTGCTTGGTGAAGGTGTTCGGAGTGAGTTTGCGCTTCGCGATGGCATCAATCGCAGTCTATCAATCATAAGCACATGGGATGAAGAAAATAACGATGGAGACGCACACGGAACTCGGTGTACTTATCGTCTACTTCCTTCGTTGTCCTCAAGCTGTAGAGGTCTTTCAGAAGCTGCTTGACATTCGCCTTCGTGGGAGCCTTAGGGGGTGAATTGATGGGTGTGGTACCGTTGATATCCCAGTAACGCTGCTGAGGTGTGAGAGGAACGGTTGGCTCTTCGGACTCGATCGACGTCATGCTGTCGTACGAAATATCCGTCAGCGCCGAAGGCGCCGGGGACGGGGAACGGTTTGTATTCAGGTGAGCCACGGCGGGGGCTGGCGCATGCATCAAAGGATGGCGAGATGCAGCGGCTGAGGCAGACTGATCGTTGGGGGAAGCTGCAGCGGGAGGAGCGGGGCCGGGAGCGGGAGGAGCGGGAGGAGCGGGACTGGCAGCGGGACCGCCTGATGCAGCACCGGGAGCGTCAGCAGGCCCATCTGAGGCAGGAGCAGGATCCGGAGTCGGGGCAGAGGGTTTAAGGATATCCCATTGAATCGAGGGAGGGCGGAGGACATCGGGAAAGATGTTAGTATACATGATGGGGACATGACGCGAGGCGAAGGGGGTACAAGGCGTCGAAGAGCGTGCTCAGATTCTTGGTTGTTTGCCATGCTATACGAACTTGTGGTGGCGGGATGAGCTAGATTGTGGTGGAGTTAAAGAAAGCGTCGAGTAGTAGGTTGTTGCGAGAACAAAGAGGTTTGCGTGATTACATAAGCGCCAGGTTCCTGGTCTTCGGGTCCTAAAGACCTGCAGGTTACAAAGAACAAAGAGACGCGTCAATAAGATATAACAATCAAGTCAAAGAAACCCACCTCACCTCATCTTTCTCCCCATCCACATTGTAAACCAAGACGCAAATGCCTGCACCACGTCCTCCCTACATCCCGCAGCCCGGCCTCTTGAGGCATCCGGGGACGATCCTCGCCCTCGCGCTGACGACCGACGGCGGGACGCTGGTTACTGGAGGTAAGCTCATGGTCGCTACTAAATGAAGCTCTGCTTACCTTTCATGCAGGCTCAGATGGAACTCGCCTTTGGAACCCAAAAACCTTTAGAACAATAACGCGACCTGCCCCAGCCGGTGTTCGGGGCGCGACGACGGTTGTCGTATGTATTCGCCGTGTGGATGAGCCGGTCGACGTGATCTTTAGCGGCACGTCCAACGGTTTTTTCTTCTGTTGGCGCAGGCGCAACGGTGTAAGTCTTAAATGTGTTCCCGATGTCGACCAGCACTTACATTCTAAAGGTATGGGAAGAGACGTTTGCTCGGCAGATCGACGAGCCTACGGATATCACAGGCATTGCCTTCGATACCAGCACCAATCGTTTGATCCTTTGCAGCTCCGGCGGCAAGGTCCAGGCATGGGGCTGCTTGCGAGACGATTCGGGCAGAGCGCACTTGAGCCGGGTCTTCAGTCGTAACATTGCCAATTTTGCTCCCCGGGCCATCGCGTTTGCTGCATTCGACAGTAGCAAGGACAAAGACATTCTGGTATTTGGACAGAACGACATCGGACCCATGTAAGTTCTTTGTCCCCGCATCCAAGATGGTATGCTGAGAAGGATAATGCAGCTACAAACTGCGGGGAAAGTCCGGCGAGACCCTTGAGGAGTGGTCTGTGGGCGGGCCAATGTATGTCACCGCTTGACCATTGAACTGTGATCGCTGGGCTAACTACCAGCTAGTGGTGATGCTCGCGTCGATTGGAACCTGGGACTGTTCCTTCTTGACGATATCTTTGCTGGTCCGTCGCTATGGCGGTACGTGGACTACACCCGAGTCAGAATGTACCCCATACGGTCCACGCGCGATTATTATCGCATCAGGAATGTGCGCTTCGGGGAAGGCAGCACGGTTATAGTCTGTGGGTGCGACCATGGCCGTGTATACATATTCGACTTGCACACGGGTGAACGTATGGAAAGATTGGATATCGGGACACCCGAGTGGGTTCAAGTGGTGGCGGTAAGTTGTTCTTAATACAAAGTCGGCATGGCATTGACGAACGACACCCTAGACCGCTGAGATAGACGGTGTCACGACTGTGTTTGCGGCACCGGCGAGAAGCGAAGACGGCGACGTGGAGCTGTTTGTGTGGAAACGACTGGAACCAGAGCTCGACGTGGCTCCCAACGACTGGCGAGCGTCATGGATGAATCTTTTCAACATCCTTATTATCTTCTGCTGCGTGGGGTTCGTATACCAGAATGCTGGGTATGGGGCATATGCGTTGCGCAAGATGGGTGTAATCCGCAGTGGGACCGGCGGTGAAGCCAGCGATCGAGTTGTCGGCGCAAGCAGCGTTGGTGCAGGCATTAGTCAACCCGGCAAGGCTTCAGCTGTAACTGCGAAGGGGACGCATTTGAAGGGATAGTGCAGTTCGCCCTAGAAGACTTGTAAGATACGAGTAACGATAATCTATGCTTTTTTTTTCTTGCTTACCTCGTTATGCGAAAGAAGATTGCGATAATTGACCCTGAAGAGCACAGAACGGAGGATAATTCTGGAGGACATGCCCCCAAAATCCAGTATGTCACTAGGCGGGCTGAGTTGGTCATCGTCTAGCGCGCCAAAGGTGGGCTGAGTCGGACATGCCGTCTAGCGCGCCAAGGCGGGCTGAGGCCGGTGTAAGTTGATAGTCAGACGCGGATATGTGGGGTAGGGCTTGCCCACAGCACATACGTCGCGCTGAGACGGTGTCGGGCCATGGCGCATGAAGTAGGACTTGCCTACAACATGCGTCTGGTCGGACTTGGAACCTGCGAGTCAGTGACTTGTCACTTGATTGTGACATGTGACTCACCTCAACGCGTCAAGAGTCACCACCACCAACACTTCACTTCTGAGGGCAAGTCCCACAGAACTGATCTTCCCCAGACACAAGTCTCAACACAACCCTTGGCCTCGCTTCTGTGAACTCTCTGACAGGCAAGTCCTGCAGAGATAAACTTGAGCCACACAACTCGGAGGGAGTCGACACTCACAGGAGCAAACGGGTCGTTTCGAGGGCAAAGTCCTTCGTGAACGGCCTGTGCGCTTACACCCACGCACACTCGTCTTCGGTTGCTGGCTTCTGGGCTCTGACCGGCAAGTCCTGCGGAGCTCAGCGTGAGTGGACGCTGTCAGCTTCGGTATCCCATCCTCGTCAATCCTACGGCGCGTCGTCCTTGTCGCCATGTCTGAATCTCCCACAATTCCAGTATGTTTTTTTTAGCTCCATTTCAACTTACACCAATTGATTCATCACTTTTAGCGTAAATTCCGCCTCCAAGGCCATTACTTGTCTGACGCGCGTGTAATCACAGTCGCCCCGGGAGTCGAGACGTTGTTCTCCACACGCCCACCCCTATCGTTGCTCCACCTATCAATGAACAGTCTGTCGATGACAAACCCCGGATTCTCCGCTACATTTCAGCCAAACATCCGTATCTTGTCTTCGTCCCAAAATATGAACCATGGGATGGTCCCCTCTTCGACGTGCTTCGATACAGCTGGCCTGAGCTTCCGATCATAGAGCGTGAAGATGGACAGTGGGAACTCAAGCAGGACGTAGCTGAGACTTGGCATAATCTCGAGGCCTGCTTGCGTGTAGTGGGAGCGCTCATATTAGAAATTGTGGGGATCGCTGCGCCCGATTTCTCCACGTTTCTCTCCCCTGGACGCTTCCGAACGCATGGTTGGTTCTATAAGACTGAAGCTGAAGCAAGAACGGCAGCATGGGTCGGTCGAACGAATTTTTTGCCGCTGATTGGTCTTATCTCAATGGCGTTATGGTGTCTTGAGCATTGCTCGGATAACGCTGAACAACCTGCGACCGTCCCGTCAAATGCAAATCAGGATTCTCGTCCATGGCGGGAGCAGGTTATCGAAAAGACGAAAGTGCGGGGGCAATGGCTGGACATGCTTGCAATATCCTTGGCGGCTGACTGGACATTCGAGCGCGTTGGAGGGCTTTATCGTGTCGGGATCCTTGATAACGGTCCGACGCTCGAAGTAACGGGCATGGAATTGCTTGTTTCCACGATCCTCCGGTCAGATGCTCGGATTCCTCTGTACGTGGTCTGGGAGCACCTTCCCAAGTCCATTGATTATCAACCTCCACCCCACCTCCAGCACTTTGTTCCGACTGCTCATGACCTCGAACTCCTCGAGAAATTGCCCGGTGTCGTCAAATTCCGTGCGTTTGAGCGAGATCCATCAGACGCGTCCAGATGGCGCCCGATCCAGGACTCGGAGCCCCAGCTAACAGTGCCTGTTTTCGCTGACGACACCAAAATGGATGTTGACCAGCCGAGTGAGCAGCCAGCCCCTGCCTCTCGCCATCCGGATCCACCGCCCCCCGCTCGCCCCCCTACTCCACCTGGCGAATTCCCCCCGTGGTGCGCTTTTCTAACCAGAAGCAAGGGGAATCGATAGACGAGTTCTTTGAACGGCGTGCTCAAAGTAACGCCAAACAGCTGGCGAAAGAGCCGGATCGAAACGTCAGTCGCGTCTGGCCAAGGAGAAGAACGCGGAGCGCCAGTCCTGTCCAGGGTCAAAAGGTCCCCGAGTCTATGTCTGGGAGAAAATAGACGGTCACTGGATTCGACGACCGGCCGGACAGGAAAAGGAAGACCTTTGGGACGAACACTCTCGCTCTCAGCGTCGCTACGATGGCTTCCACGACGAATGGGATTTATGCGTGAAATGGGGTGAGGACGAAGACGAGCCAATGACTACTGAGGCGGAAGATCTTGAGGACTTGCTCGAGGGCGCCGGTGTTTTTTACCCTGCGGAGATGATCTCGGGCTCGTCTTATGGCACGGTCAAACCACCTGCCGATCTCCTTGATGCATCCAAAGATACGGTCAAGAAGACTCTCTCGCCTTATCAACCTGCGCGGGTGGGCGATCCAGACTATGATCCAGTATACGAGCCAATCACAACCGAGGAACCTTTTCTTCAAAAATCTATGTACTACCGTTTCGGTTTGATTGGAAAACGTCATTGGCGACATCCTCCTCTGGAACCATCAGCTAAAACCGTTCAGAACCTTGTTGGGCTTTCGACAGCCGAAATCACGCCCGTAATGCAGATATTCTTTGGCCAGTGCATGGACCCAGAAGCCAAGCATGTCGGCCTTGTGGACAAGAAGCTGATCGATTTCCATCAAAATCCCGTCTACGCTCAACCAGAAAATAGATTTTTTGATGTCTTTTACACAGAGCTTTGGAACCAACACGAGCTTCACAAGACAACGACAGCGTGGAACTTGCTTGACGAGCCACGGGTCAACTACTATGTCATCCGCGAGCGCGACAAGCCTCTCGTCGACAGTCGTGTGCTCCTAGTCGCGTCACCAACGGACTTGTTTGAAATTTTGCGTCAACGTTGGGGGCCCAGCATCGACAATGTCGTTGAACGATTGGTTTCTAGGGGGATGTTGTTTCGCCTTGCTTTTGTTAGCTCCACCATTCACCGTCTTTCTGGACCTCCTTCCCACCGCCGCCCCGTTGTCGATGTGTACGGCGGTCTCGGCTTCCGCCACGAAGGGTATGCACCGGACATGGACGATTACTTCAGCTACGAAATGCAGAGGAACTTTCAGTTTCTCCATACAAACCGTGGCTTTATCGCATTGCAGTACGGCGGCCTGGTGTCGCGTCTGGCTCGTTCAGAAACTGACTTGAACGACCTACTTCATAGTCTCGACAACGGTGTTCCCGAGTTCGCGGATTGTCTGTGGGATTCTCGATCAGACTACGCTTTCTGGTTTCAGAGCCTGTCTCCCCGGGAACTTGAACTTCTCTGTGGTGTCTACCACATCGCGACTGGTATGTCGAATTCATAACTCCTTGATTTCGTATCTTTCTCAACTATATGACAGGTAATACGGGACGCAAAAAAGACGGAACTGTGACGTTATCCAAGAATCCCGGCGGAAGCTACGAGCAGACGCGCAAAACTTCATGGTGGCCGACGCCAGCTGCTTGGATCACAGGGGGCTTAGCTCCAGGATGGTGGTCACCCGCGTGCGAGGATTGGTTCCTGAAAAAACGAGAGGAATACGAGAGGGGGAAGTTCAGGAAGCTGTCAACGACCGTTCAGTGGAAATCAAACCTCAAATTCGACAAATATTTGAAAGTAACACTAGAGGCCCACGAGAAAATCTCGGCGACGATGTTCCAGAAGCTTTGCAGAGGCCCGCCGTCCTCTTCGTAACCATCGTCGAACTATCGTCGAATTTTACGAACAGATGCTATTGGGTCGAAAAAAATACAAGGAAGAATAATATCATTCGCCGCGGTCCCTCATCCTCTCCGCCAGTCTTTCAGTGTCCTTCTTCGCCTGCTCCCATCCTCCAAGCTTGTCCGGCCAAAATTTTTCTCGGTGGTTGCGCTGGCAAGACTCACATGGAGTTGGGGTCCTCCAGCCTTGTTTGGCCTTAAAGAATCGATGACAGACGCGCTCTGTATCTCAATTAGCGTGCTGCATCGTTCTCGTTCGAATACTCACCCAGCTTGCTCGCAAATTTCGTCTTTATGGTCCACAACAACACAATATCATCCTTCCAACATTGGCACTCCCACTCCTCGGTACGACGGACCGGCTCGATGCTCCTCCCCACTTTGAGCACCACAGTACCATCCGGGTGCGTGACTTCAAGACCATACAGCTCGCCCGGACCATCGCTTGGGGAGGGGGGAGTATTCAAAGCGAGCTCGACGTCGGCCAGGGTGTATATGGGCATAGGGAGAATGGTCTATACCAGTAAGCCCCATATCCATGGAAAAGCTAACACAATCACTCACCTCTGTTTCAGTGTGCTTGAGAGAATGAAGATCAAATGTAAATGCAGAGTTGGGTGGACTGGTACGCAACGATACGCAATGGTACGCAAGGACATACACACAAGATCACTTCCCTGTTACCTCCACACCACGGCCGTCAAGACTTCGTCCCCCTCATCCTCAAAGCTCTCCGCTTTCATCCCCCTCATCCGCTACTCTCTCTTCTTCACCCCTTCCACCGGCCTCATACCAATCCTGTAAGTGTGGCCATAATTTCTTATGACCAACGCTTATTTTTTTTCGTTCTACTTCGCCCGCATTCCTGCCTTCGCCCGCGTCCCCGCCTTCGCCCCGCCTGCGCGCTCGTCCCTGCCTGCATGTTCGTCCACGCACCTGCGTTTTTTCTCCGCCTGCGCTCGCGTCGCCGCACCTGCGCCTCCTTCCCCGCCTGCCGTTCGTCCCCGCATCTCCGCCCGCGTCCCCGCCTTCGCCCGCGCCCCCACCTTCGCCCCCTCCTGCGTCTCCGCCTTCGCCTGCGCCCACCTCCGCCCCCGCCCGCGTTCGACGCCGCACCTGCGCCTTCGCCGCCACCTTTGCCCGCGTCCCCGCCTTCGCCCCCTCCTGCGCGTTTGACCTCACACGCGTTCGTCTTCGCACCTCCGCCCGCGTCCCCGCCTTCGCCCGCGCCCCCACCTTCGCCCCCACCTTCGCCCCTCCTGCGTCTCCGTCTCCGCCCCTTCCCGCCTTCGCCTGCGCCCCCACCTGCGCCCCCGCCTGCGCGCTCGACCCCGCACCTTCGCCCCCTCCTGCGCGTTCGACCACGCCCTCGCCTGCCTGCGCCCGCGTTCGCCCCCGCCCCACCTTCGTCCCTCCTGCGTCTCCGTCTCCGTCCCTTCCCGCCTTCGCCTGCGCCCCCACCTGCGCCCCCGCCTGCGCGTTCGACCCCGCACCTGCGCCTTCGCCGCCGCCTTTGCGCGCATTCCCACCTTGGCCCCCTCCTGCGCGTTCGACCTCGCCCTCGCCTGCCTGCGCCCGCGTCCCCGCGTTCGTCTCCGCTTACCTGCGCCCGCGTCCCCGCGTTCGTCCTCGCACTTGCGCCGGCGTCCCCGCGTTCGTCCTCGCACCTGCGCCCGCCTCCGCGTTCGTCCCCGCCTGCCTGCGCGTTCGTCCCCGCACCTGCGCCCGCGTCCCCGCCTTCGCCCCCGCCTGCGTCTTCGTCCGTACAGGCATCAGTAAAAAAAATTGAATAATTGTGACATTTCTATTAATCGTGTACATCTTATACTAATCTAAATGCAATGAACATATTTCTTGGGCACACCTGGTTTTTAGACCCTCCGAGTGAACCCTTCGAGTGAACTCGACGGTGGACCCAAGGGTGAACCCACGGGTCCGCTGATTCCTTAAGATTCACTGGCAGTTTCAATGCCAGCGAAACGCGCGAACTCAGGCGTGCTGAAAGAGGCACTGAGTTGATGAGCTTCGGAGCGCGCTTCGGCGCTGCTGATATGATTGTATTCAGTGGCGCTTTCAGCGCCACTGAATCGAAAGACTTCAGCGGAGGTTTCAGGGCTGCTGAATCATTTAGTTTCAGCGCTACGCTGAAATCAGTACTGAAACGGTTGACTTCAGTGGCCCTTTCAGAGCCACTGGATCTCTTTGTTTCTCCACCTTTGAAACCTGCACTGATGGGAGTAATTTCTCCCCGAGTTTCAAAGGGAGTGAAAACAACCGTTTCTGGGCCACTGATGTCAGTACAGATTGCCGACGTTTCTTTATGAGTTTCAAATGCGCAGGAATTCTACATTTCATAACGTGCCGATTTTCGTACAGATTTCGAACGAATCAGTGTTGACTTCATACTACATTGAAATTTCAGGGAATTCGGTGTGCAAGGCAAAGAGACGATTGATCCGGAGGTCGATCAACACAGCCACCGTTTCTCTGTCTCTTCCCAATCTCATCCACACTTCTAGACGAATCGACTAACGCCGCCATCGGCACAAACGCGTCTCGTCGTCATACGCTGTCTACCAGACATGCAGCCGGTGTTAACTGCGCCCGACTGCTCTTCGCAACACCGATCGACGCCAACATCCACCGCGACGTCAAAGCTACCCCGCCTCCTCCAGTCATCCGCCCAGCGCGACCGCTCCAAGTCGTGATCCGTCGCCTCCTCCGCCTCACACGGCACCTACAGTTGAGAGGTTAGTTTTGTTTTCCATTCATTCGTTTGTTTATTTGGTTTTGGGCGATGGGATTGGCGTGGTTGCTGGCGTTTTCTTAACTTTACATGTTCTCTTACCGTGCTACCCCTTCCTCTCTCCCTTCATCGCTATCTCCCCAGTCTTTCTCCGCGTCCTCTGCTTCGGTCTTTCATTTCCCTGTCTTGCTTACACGGCGACGATCCGCTCGCTCTCTCTCCTGCCCCCCCATAACCTTCGCCAGCATCTCTCTCCCTCCCACTGACGTTCTTCTGCCCTTGCTTTTCTACCCCATCCTTTTCTATATTGTTTCTATCCTCTTCCCTCTATTTCCTCATCTCCTCCTCTCCGTGTACACTCGATGCTGACCATCCACCCAGAACCCTCGTGGACACGTTCCCCGCCGCCGGCCTCGGCGTGTCCGTCGCCACCGACGGCACGCTCTACCAAACCGAAGTGCTTGTCGCCTCGCACTCGCCCATCGCTGCCTCCTCCGAGTCGTCCACCGCGTCCGTCTCCTCGCACGGCTCGCACGGGCGTGGCTCCTCGTCTGGACACAGCAAGTGAGGAAAGGACGCGCGGAGAAGGTGTGGGGTGATAGACAGGTGTTCCTGTTGCTGGGGATACGATTGGGGCTGGAGGGCGTGAATCCGATTTATTATGAGGCGAGAAAGGTGCGTTATCATCCTTCATCTTTTCTCTCGCGCTCGCTCCTCCTCTGACTCCCCCTCATTCGATGCCTCTCCTCGTTCCCTCCATCTTCTGCTCTCTTCCCTTCATCGTCTCCTTACTCTCCTCGTGCTCCCTCCTTAGTCTTTCCCTTCCCTGTTTGCTCCCCCTGTCATTATAACGTCGCGCTCACATTCTTTGCAGTTGCTCTACACCTTCCCTCAGTCTGTCGGTATCGCTGGGGGACGTCCCTCTTCCTCATACTACTTTGTCGGCGTCCAAGGCGAAGGCTTATTCTACCTCGACCCGCACCACTCGCGCCCCGCCGTTCCTCTTAGACCTTTCGCCGGCGAGCAGCCCTCTGTACACCGTCCACTTTCGTCACAGGGACACGGCCATTCTCCCTGGCCCCGAGGCGGCGTACGCGCGAGGCCACTCGATGAGCCCAGAGTCCGGGCACGGACACAGCTTCGCGCGCGGGGGATCACTGAGCCCGGAGCTGGTGTACCACCGCGGGGGATCCATGACCCCGACTTTGCGCAGGGGCGGGGACAGACGCCGATGATGGAGGGCGAGCTCGTCGTCGTGCGCCCGTACTCGCGCGTCGCCTCATCCAGCACCTCACACGACGGCTCTGGCAGCAGACACGGGCAAGAGCGGCACGAGGGTGCAGGAGCGGCGCGCGGGCTGATGACGCCGGTGGAGGAATCCTACTATGCGCGAGCGTACTCGGCGGCGGAGATGCGGACGTTCCATTGTGAGCGGGTGCGCCAGATGCCGCTGAGTGGGCCAGCATGCTGATTGGGTTCATGTGTCCGGATGAGGCGGAGTGGATTGATTTGAGGCGGAGGATTAAGGCGGTGCGTGTTTTTCTGTCATCTTTCTTTCGCTGCTTCCCTTCCACCACCCGCTACCCTTTCCATTCATGATCTCCGCTCGTTCTCTGAAGCTCGAGCTGACTTGGGCCCACAGCTACTTCGTACGATCTTTACCATCCAAGACGAGGACGACGACGATGAAATGGGATTCCAGAGCATCTCAGACCCCGAAGAGCTCGAAGACGCAGCCACATGTCGTCTGCATCGCACGCACCATGGTCTAATGCCTCCCATGGCGATGCAGTCTCCGGCGCCTCCCACGCCGCAGCGTCATCCTTCTCTCACACGCACGCTCACCACAATTCCAATTCCACCACACACTCCGCCTCCACGAGCAGCGGCAAGACACGCAGCGAGGTCGACACGGAGGAAGACCCCGTTGCGCCCATTATGCCTCTCCCTGGCGCGCGCTTCGACCTCAGTGGCGCCTCCGCCAGCGCCTGCGGGCAAGGAGAAGGGCACCGTGGGCAGCGCACACGGGAGCGGCCACTCGCAGGCGTCAAGTGCGTTAAGTATGTCCTTCTTTCCTTCCTCCTTCCTCCTGCCTCGTTTCTCTCTTTCCCTGCCCGTCATCGTCCCCTCCATCCATTCTCCTTCCCCGTTCTCCGCCTTCCTTCCTCGCTCTTCTCCCTCCCACACTCTCAATACCCCGCTAACACGCAACCTAGGCCCCCCTCTTCCACCTCCAACAAAAAAAGAAGCGGTGGCCGTCCCCAGCATCGGCGGCACGCACGAAGGGCTGGGACGTCCGGTAGCGGGTGGGGATATGTGTTGACGACGAGCCAGAGCAAGCTTGCTTGCGACTGCGCTGGGGAGGGTTGGGGGTGCGTTCTCCTCTTTCGTTCTTGTATGGGTCCTTTATCTTTCTATTTAATTTCGATCTCTTTCCCTTTTGCCGCCGCAGTGTTTGCGTTTTCCCTTCCCCTCCTCCGCTCTCCTTTGCGTCTTCTTTGTTTTTTTTGGGTCCCCGCGTTTAGGCGCCCCGGCGCCTACATGCGTATTGCCTTTTTGGGAAAGCCTACTTTTGTCGCGTTCTCGACAACAAGTGCGAGCGGGACTCGGCTCGTCGCAGAGGTGCTTCATGGATGGGTTCGGCGCCGCCACCCGAACGGAATTGGGCTTGGGAGCCGTTTTGACTTTGATTTTTTTGATTCATTCACCGCCCATATTTTTCTTTCTTGCTTTTTCGTTCTCAAGAGCGCGCGCGAGCGGCGCTCAGGCCTTTGCGGAGGTGATTCCTGCATGGTATGGGCGCTGCAGCCCGAGGGGTTTTGGCGATTGGGCGGGCCTTTTTTTTCTTTTCTTTTTCGGGACGAGAAGGGAGGGTGGTATGTTTGCGCGCGTTCTCGACAACGGACGGCGGGGCAGCTTGGAGCTTTGGGCAGGAGATTTGGGGGTTTATTTGCGCGCGTTTTGCGACTCGGGGCCCTTTTTTATTTTATTTTTGAAGTCAGGAGCTGGGAGGGTGCTGATATTTGTGCACGTTCTCGATAACTCGGGGTAGGGGAGCTTGGATATTTGGGGAGGATCCGCTTGGTGTGTGGGGTCTTTGCTCCCCCGCACTGTTTTCCCGTTCGGCCGCGTTTGGGGCTTTGATTTGTCCGCGGGGCGAGAAGGGAGGGTGGGAATTTTGGTTTGCGTTCTTGTTTGCATTCTTGAGAGTGCGCGGGAGTGGAGCTTGGTGGTTGCGGGATGGGCGTCGTCGGATGCTCACCCATTGATGTGCGCCAGCGCTTGCGGCACGTCGTCCTTTTTTGACCCAAGTCGTCTTCAATGCGACTAATATTTCTCTTTCTAATGCAATCTCACGGTCGTGCACCCATCTAATAATTATCTTTCGTACTGCAGGTCGGGCTCCGAGGCTCTGAACTCGACACGTCGCTGGCTATTCTCGCCGATAACAAAGACGCACCGCTGCCCTTCGAGCAGCTCATCATGAAACTAAACGTCGGACTTTTGGAACGTACATCTCCTCCTTGCTCCTTCACCCGAAATCAAATGAAAGACTCATCGTTCCAGGCATGAAGACCGTAGAGCATTTCAGCGCCTGGTTCACGAAACTCGAGTGTGCGGGCCTGCGGCCGTACTACTTCGAGCTCAACACGCTGGATATGAATAACCGGCGCGCGGAGCCTACTATCGCTTATGTGAGTGCTTGTTTAGTCGTTTTTACGGAGTAACGGTCTGAACGGTAATGGTGCAGTTTTCATATATGAATACAAGAATATATGAGGGAGACATGCGTTAGTGGATGATGGGCGGCCAGAGTATCCATAGTGTGCTGTATTACGGACTGGATCATGGTGCGTTGATTTGAGCAGAGTGATTGAAAACTGTAACCGAGAACGACAAGTGTTCGAAATAATACAGTCCTACTTCTCGTAGCACCAGCTGCAGCAAAACAAGCAAAATCCATTTTGATTTACGATCCAACATCGTACGGATAATCCGGCAGGCTGTCATCCACAAGCAGATGTTTCCCCATGAACAACCACTGCGCACGTCTTTCATCCAAAGATATTGTAGAAATGGCGCTCACCTAGCATCCTTCCGAAAAAAACTCATGTGGATGAAGTTCGTCTCTTGCATCTCGAATGAAAGGGGCTTGCCCTTGACTCGATGATTGCAGCGAGCGCGGAGAATTCCTCGATGGCGTCAATCTACTTACGTGCACGCCTTCTAAGCCCCCCGAAAAACCAATGACTGCTGTATTTGTTCTGCCATAGTACGTCATCCTCCCGCCATTATCCCTTGCCCGACACCGGCGCCCGCATGTCGACCACGGCAGAATCGCCGAAATGCGCATATCAATCGTTCCTCGCAAATGAAAATTACCGCTGTCGCGCCTTCGCGTTGCTTGAATTCAAGATCCCCGACAACAGCTGATCAAACCACGACAACTATCCGCAGACCGACCCCCGAGCACATATTCAGCATTATCCTCTGCCAAATATTCGTGCATGTGCTGAGGGCAGGAGTTCGTTCAAGCAGAGCGATTGCCAGTGAAAACCGTAATCTCATTTGAAATAATACAGCACTGGGACACGCACTGTCCATTTTGATAACATACGCATCTAAATGCTCTAATCCGGTAGCCCGGGGCTAGCCCCTCATCCACCAGCGCGCACTCCCTCATATGTTCATGAACGACCAGTGTACCCGCACGTCCTTAAACCAATGACATTTTCGGAATAGAAAAAGTGGGTAGGGTTCACCTCCACGACATTCGCGGCCCCGCAGAAGTAACTCACGTCCATGCAGTTCAACTCGGTTCAGAACGGGCGGAGGCCCGCATCCTCCAGGGTCGTGCACCACTTGTCGAAGGCGCCTACTGTGGTGATGTCTGGCGTAAGTCATAATCAAGGTCAGAATCCCGTACGGAGCAAACAAAGGAAGAGGACGCACGATCCGGCTCATAATTACGATGAATCTCAATCTGCATCTGTTCAAATGGAAGCGGTTTCCCCTTGAACGACTCTATGATCGCCGTGAGCGTCGCGAACTCCCAGCCTTCGCGATCGATGTCGATCTATGCATATTCCATGTCAATCATTCAATCGACCCCCATGCATAAAGAACACGCACGCAAGCGCATTGGGTCCGCCGATCTTCGCTATAGCCGCCTTCCTTACCCATCCTGAAGTTTCCTCACGGCCTAAGATATTGCAGGTCACGAGATAGAATATTGTCGCCCATCCGGCCTAGAATACCACGATCCGTGAGTGAGGCACTGGGAAGAATAACATGCGCTTGCCCGACGAAGTGCACGGCGAGCATTCAAAGCCCAATGTTGTGCTCAGACATTCCACGCAGATCGTCGAACGCCGATTCATGTGCTTCCTGAACCTCGACGCCCATGCCATGCTCCTTCTCCTTCCCAAATTTGGCGATTTACTGTGGACTACGCTATTCACTTCAAACTCAGCGTCCGATGGTCAGCGCCGATCGCAAAAAAATGGCTCACCTCAAATCTGCTGCCTCCACTTGGCGGCGAAGAGTGGCCCAATGTATGTATTCAGCGAACTAGGTTGGCTTTCCATCGCCGCCCTCGGGGACTGCCAGCGTCGAAAGGTCGAGGTTAGGACCAAATAAAAGATTGGAACTGGGTGTGGCGTACGGCCTGGCTCTGAGACATAATCATGAAAGTCCTTCTCGGACATTTTCATATCACGAGCGTCGGAGACCGCTGGTGTCTATGATTGTCGAAGGGGTTGAGGAGAAGTGACGGAGCGATGATGAAGCGTCAGCCTGGCACCCGCGTCTATGGTGGATGCACGAGAACCCGAGGAGCCGCGTCTATTTCAAATCTGAGCACACGACTTCAACAGCCCTGGAACTGGTATGGTTATTTTTTTTCGTAGGACTGCGTTTGAGGCGTGGTCTGCGAATGGGGCGCGGATTCGTGGATAATGTAGACTATTTGGTAAATGGCGCAACTAAGCATCAGAGACATGTCAACACACTGTGAGATGGCACGCACCATACATGGGCGGTCCGAAATTCGCAGCAGGAGTGCGCATCAGAACAACGCAACGTAGAGGAGCGATCGCAAGAGGCCGTGTTCAAGGCGGGGCTGACACGCTAATGCAGGTACAGTCTGTGAGCTGAGAAGTGCGTAAACTCGAAGCAAGGTTAGGACATGGCATCCGGCCAACATCCGGCTTACTACCCACTTGACGAGGAGCTGAGAAGTTCGCACGAGCAGCAAAGAACGCGAAGGGCAGAGTGTGCCGTTCTTCGGTGTCTTTACCGATTGACTAGGCATCCAAGTGAGCGAGTCTCTGCGGAAAGAAACCAAGAAAACGTTGAGCACGATGCAAGCAGGAAGCAGGAAGAAACCGGATCATTAGGCCGATCGTCGTCTGATGCGTCGCGCACCGCCACCAACCCTTCCTTCTCTCCCACCACATCAGATAAATCGCAAATTGAGCTGCCGCTCGCTCGTCGCTCGGTCCAACCCGCAAGCTATCTAGCTCGTTTCTCCTGAACGCTGAAGATGACCGGTACTCCTCTGCGCCATCATGCATCATGCTTCGTTCGGTTCATTCGGCTTCCTGACCCGATCTCTTCTCCGTGCACCTCATATACATCTGCCTCACAGAAACTCCTGCGAGACCACTATCCCATAGTCAATCCATTTGAGTCTCGTGCCCAGCCGGACCAACGTGCACAGCATCCACCGCGTTATCTTCCTTTCACCTTTAATTCGACCTTCCCCATCCTCGGTGCCCTTCTTGCGGTCGCACCTGCGGTTCTCTTTTCTCTTACAACATTCCGTGACGCCGTCGTCATTCCAGATGCATCCATTCCACTATATTTGGCGCCCTGAATCCCGTTCTGAAATTCTCCCGTCGTTCTGAAATCCGAAATCAAGCCCCATCTCGCCCACTTGCGTCTATTAGTTTCGCGCATACATATTGATCTGTCTTCCCATCACACGTGGCGGCGACATCCTCTCTCTCTTACTCATCTCGAGTCTTCTAAAATCCATTCGTTTCCGCTTTCAATTTGTGGACTAATGCGAGAGTGTATGCGCAGAGCGTGAGGATGCCGTGTTTGATGTTTGAGACAAATATAGTGCGTCCTTCCCTCTCGTGTATGTCTTCGCCTCATTCCTTTCACTCCCTTACTTCGTGTTTGTTGGCTAATGCGCGCACAGGGCTCCTGCGGCGCCTTCAACGGCATCTCCGACTCCTTCCGTGCTGCGCTCTGGGGGCTCGACTCCGATCGCGCACTCGAATTTCGGCGGGCCGATATTCCATCGGGGGGGGGCAGAATGTTTTTTGTAATGTGCGTCTCCCTCGCTTTCTCCGCTCCTCGTTTCCGTCCCTCTTGCTTATCCGCACTCCTTCTTTTTCCCTTCCTCCTCGTCTTTCCTTATAATTCCTTTTGTTTTCCATTCACTCTCCCGACCCTTCGCCGGTCCAACGAATCGATCTTCCACCAAGGGAGCGTCGGCATGCGCTCTACTAATCCCCGCTCGTCATGACCGAGGAAATTGGCCCTCAAATAAGACGCAGGTGCTATCTACGGTGCGTACCTTCCTTTAACCCTTCCGTGGACTCATCAGGGGAGATAAGAGATGGAGGCACTGGCGAGCGAGGGGCCGGGGGATACTACCGTAAGTCAGGTTGGGCACGGGCGAGAGGTAGCCCTCGTTTAAAGCCAAGGTAAACGAAGATGTTGAAAAAGCCCAAACATCCGTTCGCTCCACCGAAAAATTTAATGCGCATCTTCAACGGGAAATCTCCATCTGGGCCTACCGCAAAAATGTCTTTCATGAACAGGAAGCGGAATTGGACTGAGGACGGGTGTGTCTGAAAAAAGAGTCAAGCATGAGAGCGGCAGCGGGATATAAATACCCACCTTCAGAAATGCCATACACAATCCTTGAATCCCCTCGCCGAAGAGGGCCGCCCTACGGCTATGGGGAAATCAAAACAGCCCGGCGCTAGGGGATAGGGTCGGAGCAACAGTGTTTGATTTACCGCACAACATGAGTTTTGAATCCTACGATATAGAGTACAACTCTAATCAAAAGAAATCCACCAAAGGGATCTGCACCCACACATGCATTTTTTTAGTGCCTCCTCCTCTAATTTTCACGCACTTTACCATCTATTGAGTCGAAATAGATATGTTTTTGGGGTGCAGACACCGTCTGTAATCCATCAATCCAGTTTTCTCGCGGTTCACTAGAGTTACCAGATTCATGTTTCGCAACCGCGATGCCGCAATGGTTTTAATTCTCAACACTATCTATCTTCCCCTGGCATTGTGTGCACAATTCCACATCTATATCCAAAAAAAGCCTATAGATGTGGAATTGTGCGCACAATGCGAGGGGAAGATAGTCGGGAATTTAACGCCTGAGAAAAAAGACAACCGCTGTATACGCGTGCAAGTGTAACTAACCCTGACCTTCCTTGTGCCAGAACCAACGCGGTGCTCTACAGTTTTGTGGTAGCCTATTCTTGTGTATAACAAAGCAAAGTATGAGCTCGAATTTTGTTGTGGCGTCTGTTTATGAGAGACTAATTCTCATGTAATCATTCCGCCTGCTCAGACAAGCGTGAAATATTAATTCTTGGTCGATTCGCTGGAGTTCGGACGCGACGAAAATGAGGATTCGGTTAGCGATTTCTAGTAGCTTATTTGGGTGGCCGAGAAGGATGAAGATTTAACCTTTTACCTACATTTTACGTTTACGATGGTGATTGCCTGGACATGGACGCATGTACATTGTCGGACACTATTTATTAAACACCTATGCTTAGATTCCAGCCACCACCAACCAATACTCTGCTCCCCTCATGCACATTTCAACTAGATCAAGCCACAGGTTATAAATTCAGCACTATGTGTGAGATAAATTACGCTATCAGATTGAATATCCGCTTGCAAAAATCACACAAAGAACGCCAGACTCGTAAACTTTTTAATATACTTCTGTGAGGATGGCGCCTAACTATATTCTAACCTCACTGGGTACACCCAGTGAAGATCCGACCGGTGATCCCAGTGTTCCCAGTGATCCCACCACTGTTCCAAGCGATGTGTACCAGAAAAAAAAACGGTGTTTTTTTGAGGGGCGAATCGGGGCGGCATGTTATTTGCTATGTTATCTGCCACTGTACCAAGAAAGAAAAAAGAAAAAAAAACCTCAATCCTGAAGCCGTTCTTTTTTGGGGGAGGGGTGGGGCTATGTTATCTGCCACTGTACCAGGCAGTTGCACCTGCAAAGAAGGGTGAAGCTCAGAAACCTCCAAAGCCAAATCCAGTCTCATCTCTTGTTCCGAAACCCACCCCTATGCAACAATGCGATCCCTCTACCTGCGATCACACCTTGTTGACCTATATCATCAACTTCACTCAGAATCTTACCATTGGGCCGCTCGATTACTGTGGCATCGCATGCCGTATCAAGGGACTAGGAGATGATGTGTAATTTTTATTTTGTTGAGTGTGAAGGGCTTCGCTGATGCGTTTCTGTTCTTGACAAGATCATGTACTGTAAAGCAGACCCTCGTGTGCCTCAGTTCTATTATCATTGCTATGCACTCGGAGTTGCAACAAGTGAAGCTCAAATTTCGGGACGAGGAAAAGAAGGGCCTTGCGACGAACACTCTGGCAGCGGTGGAAAGGGAAGTTGAGAAGGTGCAGGTGAATATCCAGTTGACGCTGGAGAAGGAAATGTGTGGGGCTTGGAAATAGCTGGGAAGCAGAAGAAAATGCATTTGGTGGCGGCAGGTCAGAGTTTGTCTCCGAGAACGCGTTGCAAGTTGAATTAGATATTCACTAGACTCTGAATACAGTTTTAAGTCGCTGTGTAACACTGACAGCAAGGTGGGCCGTGCAGATCTTATCAAGGTTTTGGAAAACAGGGGCTGCCAGCCGCCACCCGGCAACCCCGAAAAAACCCGGAGTTGCCAGGGGCTGCCAAATAGAATTATCCTTAGTTGTTGTTGAAAATTTGAAAGAGTTGCGTCGAAGGTTTTCAAGGGCAGTAACTGTAAACGGGGCATAAATAACCCTATGGTCAGGAAGGAGTAGTTAATGAGGGGCACTCACACAACGGTGTAGCCACCGCTGGCCCCAACACGGGTCGCCTGGTCGACGGGGCCGGTTCCCCGCAAGTGCCGGAGGTATCTCCCGGGCGGTAAGCCTGTTGAATGTTGGTCTTCAGTATCGCAAGATATATTTCAACAACATAGGTCTGCTTACCTGGTCGCAAGGGCAGGTGGCGCTGGTGCAGGTAACGACGGCGCCACTGTTAGGGATAATTTGTTGGGCCTTTACGGACCCAGAATCATTCAGGACGCGAAGGGAAGGAAGACGGAGGGGGCAGTACGTACAACGGAGAAGCCCTGGATGTTGCTGATGTCGTAGTCACTAGATATAAATTTCAACGTTAGAGTCAGAGCAAACTTCATGCAGTCTGGGGGCCACTTACGTCTGACCGCCAATGTTGGCAGAGTCGAACGTCCACTCTGTCATGGAGCATGGCGCCTCGCCGAATGCAACTGAGCCAGCAATAAGTATGACCACGAACAGGTGCCCTTAATCCACTTACTTCCACCGAAGCAGTCGTTCTGGCACCCTAGTTGAAACACAGTGAGCCACAGGACGCCAAGAAGATCGTATCTGATGCGCACCAGAGTTCGGGGACGATCACAGATGCGACCTAGTCAAGTGAGTAAACGATCCACATAGGATTCACAAGAGACTTGCCGTTCCATCTGATGATGAGTGCGTTGCTTAGTATCAGGTTGCATATACTACGAGCAGCGTACCTGGTGGGGACAGTGATGTCGTGGCTGGTCTTCGCAGCGATGTCGGGAATGGCGGGACCTGTCTCGAGATGAGGAAGGCGGCGAGAAGAAGAGGGTGAGGAGGAAGTAACTCACCAGTGTAGTCCACACCGTTGTGCGGGAAATTGCTGAGCGTCATGCCGACGGCAAAGTTGCAGTTGTTCTGAAAAATTCCAACCAGGATTTAGTGGGAATGACTTCGCAAGGCGCAGGAATGCAGACGTACGCGGAGGGTGATAGTGTGGTCGGCATTAGCAACGGCGGCAAAGACAGCAGCGAAAACGAAGGAAGCGAGCATGGTTGAAGTCGAAACAAAAACGGGGGTTTACTGTAGTTCATCTCTCACGATGCATGTCTTTAAAGCCAACGGAGGCGCCGGCCGGAATTGTGGGAACTGCGGATCCCTCCTGAAACAGTCCAGACTCATCCGCAGCACAACCCTGAAGGAGATACGGTAAGCGAAGTGGGTGGCAACGCCTAACGCGGGAGATGCAGAGATGCACACGGAAGATGCGTCTCATGATTTACAACATACCGCACATCCTCGGCCCTAAGTACACAGCGCCGTGTAAATATTCGACTCGGCCAAAGTTCACCGTTTCGTATTGCACGGCCCATGTCCAGATACGTACGCTCTCGTTCCTCGCTTTTGTGGGGTCCATCGGTGACCTTGTTGACGGCAGTCCGTTGTGCCTATCAAACACTGGCATCTCATCATCACGGGAAGTCGTCCATGTGCTAAACACGTTCGCGTATCTGATAAAGCCCGTGTTGATTTAGTTTGAGGCTCTTGCCGTCGGTGAGCGTTCGAATTAGTCGGAGAATTTTGGCGCGGAACCAAAATGAAACTGGGTCGCTCAAAGGTCGTTCACTGATCTTGAACTGTTCTGCCTCCACTTACTTACATGCGAATCTGCATACTTCCTACAAGCGAGTGTCGAGACTTAGTGAATTCTGTCGTTGTTTGCTCGTTGTTCAACCTGAATGCGTTGAGTAGCGACGACGATCCGACGGTATGAAAAGAACCAAGGCACATTTGTGCCGCATGGAGGGTGACATGGAAACCGGGTTCAATAACAGGCCCCGTGAAGCTCCTGCAAAGGGTTGTCCCAAAATTGAGCTTTTTCAGAGCGAAAATTTACGTTTTCCTTGTCCCAAGGTAAGCTTTTTTAGGCCAAAAATCTGAGAGCCTTGTCCGAAGTTAAGCTTTTTGAGCCGAAAGTTGGCGGAAATTTCTGCCACAGTTGCCGAGTTTGAGTACAATCGGCATCGTGGGCAGCAATATAGGTGAGTTCCTGTCGAATTCAACGTATATTACACGTACAGATTAAAATTCAGATTCCTCACACAGAACTGGCTGAACAGAATTTTTTAAATTTTCGACCATTTCTTGCCAAATTTGGGTGCAGGTGACGACCCCTGTCCTTTTTTAGGCCAAATTTGCGGAATTTTTGGGACAACCCTTTGCAGGAGCTTCACGGGGCCTAACCGAGATCACTCGAAGTCTTCCAGGCAGGAAGAGACAGGCAGGCTTGCATTCATTTATTTACAACGAGTGTCAGTTTCCCGCGCCTACGGTTAGAGTCCGTATTGCAATGAGAAAACATGAAGAAACGGCGATTTGCTCTTGTGGCCAAACCAAATGCCACGGCGGCGATCCGGAAGCAATTGCGCTGTCAAAACCCGTGTGAGAGATTGGCCGCCCATTTTCAGAACCTGCGTGGAGAGGATCGACAGGATCGCGAGGATCAAACCGGAGTATGGGACAGGGGCTCAATTGTGTTTCGAAATGGTATCGGTGGTATCAAGTGTTTACGTGCATGGTGATCCTAACGCACAATCGGCGTGCTGAGGACTCACTGCACTCCAGGGCCTCCTAGACCCATTGTGTCTAGCTTGGTCAAGGTGTGTATCAGTGGCTAGACACACTGAGGCACATGGTGCCCAGGTGGGCGGAGGTGCAGTAAACCCCCTCGGCACCCTGTGTCTAGCCACCGATACACGCCTCGACCAAGCTCGACATACTCTGCCTAGGAGGCCTCGGAATGCAGTGACTTACGGGCGATGTTTCCGTTCTCGGGGAAAATGGCCGCCGTTAACTGCCACTTTGAGTTGAACAGCACTGGGAGCCGCGGTTTCTATATATTTACATAACAGGGAACCGCGCTGAGCTGTCGAGAGTAATCTGAACAATGCTGTCCAACAGGTGGAATGATTTCCAATATATACGAGATCCGTTCCCTGTTCGCCTGAGATTCGGTTATGCGCCGTCGGTCCTGTTAAGTGCCTCAACATGCGTGTTGGTCTTGCGGGAAGTGGGAGGAGTTGGCGGCTATGATTTGCTCCCGTACATAGTTTCGTTAGTCCTCCGGCGAGAACTCTCCGTTCTTTAACTCTTGGATTCTTTGAAAGGCAGAAGCACACTCAGAGGAATGCGAACGGATTTGAGGTCTCCATCGCTGTTATTGTCGACTTCACCATGTTCAAATGGTGTTTGATTCACATTGGCTACACTTGTAAATCTCATCAACGGCCAATCACCGTGATTCATCCGCCGATCGTTCATTCTCAGGCCTTCACATTCTCACATTCGGATCTGTTTCTCGGTCGCAGCACCCTCGCGTGCGCAATTCTCCTTACGTGCAGGGTTCCCACAGTTCCTCAACGCCTTCAAAAGGCAGACATCAGTGGCTTGCAATTCCTCACTTGGCCTCGCTTTCAAGTTCTTGTCCCGCACGTCCTACACTTAGTTTCACGCTCTTCCTTCACGTCCCACCTCTCAAAAATGTTCTCCTCCATCAAAGCTGCTACTTTTGCTATGATCGCTGTTGCTGCCGGCAACGCTCTCGCTGAGACTCACACCGTCACCTTCAACAACAAGTGGGCAACTTTATATCTATTTCATGAATCGTTCACTCACTCATTCATTCGAATTCAGCTGCGGACACGGAACGCCCACGCTCATCAGCCAAACTGGCCAAGTGCTCTCCACCGGTGGTGCGTTCACCAGCAACGGCCCTCTCCGCGGCGCCATTGCATACCTCCAGAGCGGTATGACTACTCGCAATTCCTCATCTCGCAGTACCTCACACTGAATAATTGCGAACAGGCAGCTGCGGTTTCAACGGCGAGGGTTGCACGCTCGTCGAGACCACCCTCGTCAACCCCTCCACCGCGGGCTCCGGCTCGAGCACGGACCTCTCGCTGATCCCTCCCCACGCCTTCTCCGTCACCACTGGCTTCGGCTACATTGGTGGCTGCGCTCCAGCCGGCGCTGACTGTGAGTGATTCGCGCATATCTGATGCGACTGTTTGCTGAATTACGACCGCCTGCCTAGGCAACAACGCCAACTGCAACACGGCCTTCCACGTACCTACGGACACCTTCGTGCAGGTCGCTTGCCAGCAGGACAACGCGAACTTGGTGGTATGTTTTCTTTTGGCCTCCTCCTTGATATGTGGCTCAACCCTTGCGCATAGATCACCTTCTGCTTGTAGATAAACTACAGCCACCCACACAACGCACCGTGGGAAGGAAGATTCGAATTTCGGGTTGACAACAAATTACTTGTCTTGTCTTTCGCTCATTTGATTATTATGACGCATAAGTAATGTTATTCGTGGAGGTGATTGCCTTCATGTTTTTGAATTCTCGTTAGGAATGTGTGACAGTTGAGATTTAGGAATCTCTTGCCTGACCATCAAACTCCGCGCTCGTTATTTTTGCGCACTACACCTCTACGCTTTGCACGAAGTTGTCGAACCGATGCAAGTCGCAAGAGACAAGGTTCACAAACGCGACCAGGGCTAGAATGCGGAGCCGGAAACTGGCATGCATTATTTGATGTATAGTTACACCGCGCAAGGAATCTATGTTGAAATCCTGCAAGTCAAAATTTGAGAAGGGCGGAGTTACCACCCATCGTCGACCCAACTCCAGAACCTGACCCTGAGGTAAAAGTATAACATATATCCCAACCCTATGGGACAATCCGCGACCTCTGGGGACTCTGTACACCAAATTTGGCGGCAAGTTACGGTAGCAATCAAAAGCAGTGCGAGGTTCGAGGTTCTTGATGGTGATGGCGGCGTGTGAGCATCTCCGAGCACCACTTCGTATTGGATGATATCGAATGGTTACACAGAGGAAGTACACATAAGGGGTAGAACACAGAGATATCAGGGATCTACAGATTAGATCGAGGTTGCGGTTCGTTCAAGTAAGCGGTTAAGCAATAATAAATTCGGTTTAGCTACAAGCCAGTGGGGTTTATACATTATTTCACACTGAGTCACTATGATTCGGGATGACTAGGGATGACTCCGAAGTTTTGGGGGCCCCGATAACGTTCCCGAAACCTTTGGTTTCTGGCGTACAGAAACTGTTCCCGAAACCTTTGGTTTCAGGAGCACAGAAACCGTTCCCGAATCAAAAGGTTTCGGGAACTGCGGAAACTGTTCCCGAAACAAAAGGTTTCAGGAACGGTTTCGGTGGGCGGGCCGTCCCGAGTTTTGGGAGCAGATATCCTGTTCCTAAAACCTTAGGTTTCAGAAACGTTATCGAGGCTCCCGAAACTGCGGATTTTCCGGAGTGCGTGGTCGGGGTGGATGCAATAATGGCATCTGACATTGAATAGATGACCGAAATTAGCCGACGCTCTTCCGCGCGCGCTAAAACTCCTTCGTGCGCGGAAAAAACTCTTCGCGTGAGACAAACCTCTTTGGCGATTTTTTGTACAAAGGAACCTCATACACCTCGGCTTTGCTGTGTCTAGGCGACCTAGATTGGCTCCGGCTACGTAAGTTTAGCCGGCTCGACAGGTCTCGCCGTTGCATCGCCTTCGGCTCGGTGCGTCTAATTTTCGGCCGATTTAGGACAGCCGTCAACGCAGTGAGTTCACCTATGCATCCGCTCGACTCGCTTCTGTTCGCCGCCCAATTCAGGACACCCCGCGACTTCCTCATAAATCAGTGAATCGCTCGGTGAAACGCGAGGCTGCCTCCGTGGTCGAGACTGCCGCTGGCCGCGGGCTTGTGGCCAGGTCTAAGACCCTCCCTGGGCCGAGACTGTCCTCTCGTCATCGGATCTGTTACGCATCGCCCCGCATTCGACAGAATACGTTCGACGGCGGGAAACACAGCGCTCGCTGCGGCTTCATGCAAATAGGCTTATTCCACGTTGCCCTTTTCGCTGTTTTCATGCGTACAGATCTAAGTATCGTCTTTCCAGCAAGACCTGTTGCAAGACGAGCCTCATTCTGACCCTCATCTGACTGATTGGTTTTAGCGCCTACATGCAAGCGCCTGCAAGACCGTCATACGCTCCCACAGAACGCCAGCGACTGTTGATCAGGGTCGACTATGGGGACACGCGAAGCTCATCTCCCGCGTTTGTGATGAAGCCGCGGGAGGCTTTTGGGTGCGTGGACACCCAGGGTATGCGCGCTTCCTGCGTTCAAGAACACAAGAAAACAAACCTTCCCTTGTGTAACATGTAACCAGGGCACAGCAGGGCAGAGCATGGCACCCGCTGTGGGTTCACATCCGGATTTTCGTGCCCAAATTCGGCTTCGGCTCCCGTATCAACGATCTCTGAACGCCGTTGAACTAACCGAGGCTAAGCGAGGTGGCTTTCCGCATTCCAAATCACAAGTTGGAACTGAACATGTAAACCTACCCAGTACTTCCCTATCGACGGTCCCTCGCGGACCTTTTTCCCCGTTGGAGTTTGAAGTATAAACCCGCTGGGCATGTTCCGAACACGTTATTCCATTCAGTGCTTCACCGACGGGCCATACGGTCAGTGAGTTTCATCAAGTGCGGGATCTTATCGGGCACAGAGGCAGGTATAAGAGCAGCTACGGAGGACCGTGAATGCTCAGTTCCTCTCTACCTCGTTTGGGGCCTCTTCACTCATTCCCCAACGCTCTCATCGTCATGAAGGTCTCGATTACCGCCTTTGTCACCCTGGCACTCGCTTCAGTGTCTCTGGCGACTCCCATCGAGAAGCGCCACGGACCAGGGAAGCGGGGTCTCGTCTGGCCCTTCTACAACGGCGGTCTGGATCCTGGACGACTCAACGACGGCCAGGGAACTGTTAACCTCATGTACGTACTGAGTGAGCCCTTGCCGTTGGTCACATTCTAAGACATCCTGCGCGCAGTTACGATTATGAGACTTTCGCTCCCCCGTCGACCAATGGAAACGGCGGCCTCAATTTCATTGGAATGCAGCGGTGCACCGATTGCAGCTCTTCCCCCATCAATCAACTTGCGGCACGCCAACAGCAGCTCGGATTCGCTACGATTTTCACCCTGAACGAGCCTGATCAGAGCGGCATCAGCCCCGGGGATGCTGCCAATTGGTACAAGCAACATATTAATCCTTTGGTGGGTTCACGTCGCTCCAAGTACCAGAGCCCTTCCTCATTCGCGTTGTGCACAGACCATTAAGAAGGCACTTCCCGCAGTCAGCTCGTCGGAAAACGCTGGACAGGGTCTGAATTGGGTTCAGCAAATGGTCAGCGCCTGCGGCGGCGGCTGCTTCTTCGACTACATCAACCTTGTAAGCGGTTGAGCCCACCTTTTTTCACACCACTTGCTCATTCTCTGTAGCACTGGTACGGTCAAAACTTCGCTCAATTCCAGGCGCACATCAACGATGCCCACGCCCGTTTCCCCAACAACAAACTCGTTATCTCAGAATTTGCACTCCAGAACCCGCCTGGTGGCCAGGCCGACCAGTACGTGTTCCACTACTTCAAAGCTTCAAAATCGGGCTAACATAACATCATCTCTTCCAGGCTCAATTTCTTCAGACAGGCGTTCGCCTTCCTGGATTCAGCTACCTTTGTTGAGATGTACTTCCCGTTCGCCGCGACAACGCCGAATCTCTTCAATGCCAATGACGCCAACCCCGGCTTCGTTGGGACCGGTTCCATGCTGTATAACAATGACGGGACAATCAGTGCGGTCGGCCAGCTGTTGCTTTCCGCTTAGACGCCAGAAATGATGGGTTGGAGAATGCGCTTAAAGTCTTTTCTTGGGGATTCAGTACTTACCATATTTAAATTGTAATGATATGGGTGCTTTTGTCGGAATGCATCCAAGACATGTTCTAAATAGGGGTCGGTTGTTTGGCGCAGCTTGGATTCCATGACGCCTCGTGACCGCGTCTCCTTTGCCAACGACCACCCTTTCCCTCGCTCCAACCTGCTTGCTTTCCTTGAAGTTTCCCCTCTGGCGATTCTAGGCAAGAGTCTCGAGTCACACTGAAATTATCTGCATCGAAGAAAATTGCGGTCGCAAAACTTTCGCCTCGAACTGATCTGTCTATCCCTGTAGACAAAGGGTAGACGAACCCCATTGTCTACATATGTCTACATCATGTGGACAGGGCTCGTCTACATATGCCTACATATGCCTACATCGGTCCACGTTTACCACTGCCATAGATCTGAGATAGTGGGGAGAAAACTATACACTGCGTTCCCACCCTACGTAGTCGCACCCCGGTGTACGTTGGTCTACGTCGTAACGTCTGTCTACGTGCGGCTACATGTGTCGATCTTCGTCTATGTCCGGCTACGTATGTGTACGCCGTGATGTCGGTGTACGCGCGGCTACGCGGCGTAGACATGGTCCATCTATGTAGACCGACATAGACCGATGTAGACACACATAGACCAATGTAGACAATTGTACACATACCTCACCCAATTCTGCGGAACTGGATAGTACATAAACTCAACACAGAATGGGAGTGAACAGCATTATGAAGTTGACCGAGGTATGTCTACATCTATAGACGCACATAGACATACGTAGCCGACGGGTAGACGGACCGTGTCTACGCCCCGTAGCCGCAACACCGACATCACGGTGTACACATACATAGCCGGACGTAGACGAAGATCGACACATGTACTCTACCAACTTGTATGGTAGCAACCATTGGAGAGGCGTTACGAAAAATTTAGGTTATAATGTAGCAACCGGTTGCCTTATTTGGCACCGGAACCTCCTAAAAAGGAAATACCCATCCCGCGGGACCGAAAAATTGCCAAATTTGGCCCTCAGCGCTGAGATTTTGAGTGTTACGCTCGGATTTAGGCAACATTTTGAGGGCAGCGTTATACGTTACGTTGCTACCATACAAGTCGGTACAGTAGCCGCACGTAGACAGACGTAGACCAACGTACACCGGGGTGCGACTACGTAGGGTGGGAACGCAGTGTATAGTTTTCTCCCCACTATCTCAGATCTGATGCGGACTGACTTCACCCTGTACTTACGCGCGGACGCTTACGGCGTGCAGCTTGAGTCTTTCTGCATCCGCTAGGGGATAAGACTCAGGATAAATTGTACCAGCGGGCCGTACCGTACGTTTCCCCTTTATCATTCAATGATGTCGATGCGCCTTAGCTTTCACTCAGGCAAAAAAAAAACTTACGCGCGGACGCTTACCGGCGTGCAGCTTGAGTCTTTCTGCATCCGCTAGGGGATAAGACTCAGGATAAATTATACCAGCGGGCCGTACCGTACGTTTCACCTATATCATGCAATGATGTCGATGCGCCTTAGCTTTCACTCAGGCAAAAAAAAAAATCAGCGAAGAACAAAGCAACATGATAAGTTTTCTAACATGTACCGAGTTTCGTTAAAACTAATGGCTATGGGTTGAGAAAGTGGGCGGGAAAAGCATTGATTGGTTATGGGCCATCCGGCTGGTATAGCAGCCATGCCAACCGTACTCATCACATGCAGCCAGACTGTGCCATGCCGGCCATATTTAGATGTGTGACTTGTCGCCATGGGAAAAAAAACGGGATCACCAAATGTTACGGGATCGGGGCTCGCCCTGGACGTTGGTCCGATGTGAGTTCCATACCTACCTACCATTCAAAGAAAGTCGCCCACGTAAGTCTTGACGGCGCACATAGGTAGCGTGCGCCAAAGCTATCGGCATCAAGTGGCCGTCGTGCACTTAAAGTCCGAGCCGTTCCCGTCTGTCGATTTCAGCTGAATAAAAAGCTAGGGGTTTTCCTCGTTCAATCATCCTCCCCTGCTTCCTTCCCCAAGCCAAGTTTGTTCCCTACTAACCTCCTCTCGTTCAACATGGTCTTCTCTCAGGTCTTTGCTCCTCTCTTCGCGATCGTGTTTGCCACCTCGGCGAACGCATCTCCTACCGCATCCCCGGAGGCAAACGCGTCGTCTGAAATTGCGGTACTCAATAATCCCAGTCGCTTGTTTTCTAATCCTGACGCATTGCAGAAACGCGACTGCACGCAGACATATACTGTCGTAAGTGGAGACATATGCTCCGCCATCGAGTCGAGGTTTGGCGTCTCCGACGCTCAGCTGCACGCGCTGAATCCGGCGATTAACGCTGGTTGCACAAGTACATTCTTCTTCCACCTTTTCCTGTTGACTTTTGCTAAGTGTTTTTCTGTAGATCTTCAAATCGGCCAAGTCCTCTGCCTCAGTGGCGGTGGAAGCAGTGGAAGCGGCTTATCCTTCACCGCAATCGGTACCATTTCATGTAATTCAAAGTTTCGAGGCATAGAATGAATGCGACTCATGCAGCCAGCTATTACAACCCCGCCGGTGGTTTCGGCGCTTGCGGATCTGTCCTCCAGGACGCGGACTTCATCGTCGCGCTCGGAACGGACCACTGGGACGGCGGCGCGCACTGCGGACAAACCATGACAGTCCAACGTAGGCCATCCAGTTTAATCTCACATAACGGGCAAAATCATTTCCTTTTTCAGGCAATGGTGCAAGCATCTCGGTTACCGTCGCGGATTTGTGCCCCGGCTGCGTGGGACTGCATGGGGCTAACTCGATCGACTTGTCCCAGGGTGCTATGGCCGCGATCGATTCCAACTTTTTCAACGACGGCATCACCACTGTCACATGGACCCTTTAAGACCACTGTTGTCGCAAAATTTGGCCACCACCATAAATTTACTTGGCCTTCACCACCTCCGGTTCACTCCAGTCCTCTTGGTTATAAGTGTTGTAATTTGTCGCATTAAATATAGAACTGAGGTGTTTTGTTGCTTATTTCGATACGTGGGAATGCCGCAGAGCGATGGTGGAACCCGAAACAAAGAGAAAGCAGCAGGTTTCGAAGAGGATAAGAGACTAAGACTGTTGCAGACGTATGACCAACTCCGAGTCAAACTGCCTGGGTCTGTAGAATGTTTCACTCGAAGGCTTGCTTAATTGATGGGGGTGCGGCATCATCGTCTTCGGGCCGTTGCTCACTTGATCTGCTGTTAAACTCAAAAGGGATTAAAGGCCGTGCAAGAGTTTCATTCGCCTAGCCATACCAGTTATGAAAAAGAAGGAAAGGAAATGGGAATTGGAAAAAGCAATTCTTCGCAGTCCCACTACGGTCCAAGCTCGATCCGAACAGGCGACTTCCGTGCTAGTTGATGGACGTGGGCCATTCGCAACCAGTAACCGGTGCATGGCCAGGTCTGAGTGTACTTGGTTATGAGCATGAACCTTTCTGTAAGGAAGGAATTCCTGACCACGAGGGAATAACATTATGCCATACCAAGGAACTCGGGATTGTCCAAGTAGCTCAGGAATTCCTCTGTAGGAATGTAGGGATTCAACCCAAGGTCTGTGCATGGATCAATTGTTGAAAGCATTTATGATGGTTGAAACTGACCGTTGTCTGTGATTCCAGGCTGTTGGAATTGTGGGATTGAGTCTAGGACGTCTGCCGATGAGCCTATTGGCCATGAGACGTTACCATCATAGACAGGAGCGAGACTCACTCAAGAAGCTAGAGATATCGAATGAGCTGTCCCAGATTTGTCGTTCAGATCTTTGAGGCAGATCTGAAAAATTTGAAGACGATGCTGCGGTTACTCAGTATTCGGTTTCTATCGAATAAATTGGACCTCACGCTTGTAATGCAAAATATCAGTGACATCGGTACCAGCAGGTTCAACTGTATTGAATGGAGTTGATGGTTCTACCGAGAGTGAGCTGCGAATTCATACAGCGGCCAAACACACCTTGAAAATTGAGACTTGAATCAGTCTCAGTCTCAACTCCACCAGACAGGTCGGCATCTTCCTCATTTTCGATGAGAGATTCATCAGGAGCTGTTTGCGCTATCATGAAATATGAGCAAGTGGTTTTGAGTTCAACATCGGATGTACCATTGTCAAGCGGACGTTCCGCAGGCCGACGACCGTTGATTCGCACACCAGCCAAAGGCCCTCCTCGAAGTTTTGCCAGCTCGGAGTCGATCTCAGCCCTGCGCAACACCCACTCCCGCCGTCCGGCCTTCTCTTCATCAATCTCTCTGCGCAACATAGTTACCTTCTCCCTCAGATCGGAGCGATGTCTTTCAATCTTCATCTCCTCCTGAAGCAACTTGATCTCGGCCTCAAGCTGCTTCTGCCGGTCGAGGGAGGCTTGTTTTCCTCTATAACGGTGTTCCGGTCCAATTTGAGCGAGTCGTAGCTGGTTAGCTGATCATTGCGAATGGCCGTCTTCTTCATTCTCCGAACCTTTCGCTGAGCTGCAAGTTTCTCGCGATTCCCAACCCCGTTCCATCGTTTACGCGCAATACCGTCACGTTAAATCTGCAGGAGCTCTGCAGCCCTGACATTGTCGCGTGCTTGAGATCTGACATAATGTTAGAATACAAGGCGAGCATGCGGATCAAGAGAGCATCAAACTCGAGTATTGCCGTCAGAAGGCCTACACCAATGGATGTCTCGGCATTGCGTCCTGCGTGTGCAGTCTCGACGATGTTGGACTGGTTTGGAGTGATATCCCAATTCTCGTCTGAAATCTTTGACAGACATTTGTTGACGGACGTTAAAACCCAAGTGTTCGCAAGCTTGTGCGCATACCAATCTTCAAAGGTCAGACCAATTCCATGCAGAGCAATTAAAAATCCTTACTTTTGATGTCAATATGGCTTTGAGACGCGCAAAACTCATGCCAGCCATCGAGTTCGGCCTGCGTTGTCAAATCTGTAATTGATTTGAGACGGTGGATAACCGTCCGCGGGATATCGCGAGGTAATTCATCAATATGCCTAGGTTTCGGTCAGTAGATTTTCAAGACCAAAGATCAATTGGTCGCTGCACCGTTCAAAATGAATTTCACATGTTTTGAGGCAGTGGGAAAGGAGTTCGATTGGATTGTGACCGCTAATCACTGGGTTGTTGTAGATTGCCAAAAAATGGCCGAGTCCCAACACTTGTGGAACCTCTCCATCAAGTATCACAATCCGACAGTTGGCGTCTGGAAAAAAAGGCGCAAGCTTCAACGGCTTGCCTGTGACTTGTGCGATAGTGTCGAAGAGTTCGATGAAGAGTTGCATAAATGCTTCGGTTGACGCAGTATCGCAGAATAGACTTCCGAATGTAAGTCCTGCCGAAAATGGATGTCATAAATAATTAACTCAGGCCAAAAGGTCAGGACGTACGCCGGTTAAAACGGTCAGACATTCCTGCCACTTCCCATTCATTCATTTCACCGTCGACGCGTTTGAAAGTGAAGTCAATATTGAGCGCGAGAGTGCTATGAATGTGCGAGGCAATCTGGGGATGCATAGTTACGACCAATCGAAATCCATTCTTCGACATGGCAGTGTGAATATACCGCTCAGATTCCAGTAGCGATGGTTCTTTTGTACTAAGATGATGCAGTACCCCTGCAAATGGTCAGAATTGTATCAAACTGTGATGGAAAGAGACACCCACCATCCCACCCCATTCCACGAGGGTATTCCTTCTTTTTTTGTTCATCAATAAAACTCCGTACCCTTCGGTTATCCATAAATGCGGGTGAGACTGCTGCCACTCGCTCTCCCGTGTAGACAAGAGCGGTCGATGATGCTGATAATAAGTGAGTATGGGATTAAACAAGGGCGAAGGTTGTTGAGATCACCATTGAGCAAGCGTTGAGCGGTCAAGCCCACAATGCCAGCTGCCTCAACGGCCTTGCCCAAAGTGAGTTTATCATTGGCGCTGGGTTTGGTCTTTGGGTGCGCCGGGTGGTTGTGGGGATTACGCAGAAAAATGAGCGCTTTTTGAATGTCCGGGTTCAATTGTTCGACTGGGACAAAGATGATCATCTCGGTTGGACATTTGCGCTAAACGATTCGGGCAACCATAATCTGCCCGTTTATAATATGGCTGTAGGCTAAGTCCGAAATATCAGTAAGTACTCAACGATAAATATCTCCTCACTGACGGCAATGCTGCAAGCCCTTCCCGATGCGCGGGTGCACAGTGAGTGGGAATTTCTCATTGAGAGTTAATGGAGGGCCGGGAAGTCGACCATTGTTCTGCATGGCAAATCGTACCGTATTCAGATCCATGTTGTCAGGAAAGGGAAGGTAGCGATGGCTGAATCGCCCTTCTGGATTCCAGTTGGAACAGCCAATGAAAGATGGCTTTGAATACAACTATGTTGTTGTGCTCACCGCGCTATTTTACCCGGCGCTGATGCAGCTTCGCGCTCATTGGCTTCAAGTTCAAGCGTCCAGAGTGCGCGCATTGCTTCTTCATCCGGCTCATAGCGTTTACAATCAGCAAATATGGTCTGATCACTGAATTCGCACGTGAAGATCCCGTTGCAGTACAAATGGCTGCGCCGACAAAGAATGCTCTCGGTTGAATCAGGCATAAAACCGGCAGTATGCACGTCACCTTTGCTGTGACCACCAGAACCACCCCATGAATCCTGATCCTACAATCCGTGCCGTTGAGTAGCGTCTACAAAGCAGAAAAACAGAATTACCTCTGCTCGTATGAACCCGTCGATTGTTACCATCCGCTTTCCAACTTTCAAAAGCTCTTGAGAATCGTGAAGATCAACTAAGTATGCAGTATGGATTCGGGGAACTGTCCATGTCGCAGGGATGGTTGAAATCGGCACAATCTCGTCAACAGCTAGTTCACGAGTCAGTCGTATCCCCGGTTGGCCTGCCTTTTGTTTCCCCTTGCGCTTCTTTGCACTGGGCGTAACGGCAGCAACAGGGGGTAGAGGCGAGGCGCGCTCAAGCATCGGGGCCATAAGAGGAGGAGCCAGAGTCGCCAGAGGGCTGTGCTCATCGTCCGAGATGACAGTAGCGCTGTTGGCGAATGAAAGCGGGCTTGAGGAACGTGAAGATGGAGCATGAGAGGAAGGAATAATGGAGGCACGGCTCGATGGACGCGACTCAAGTGCTGAGAAGGATGAGCCAGCTCTGGAGGGAGCCCGAGAGCCTATTGAGGACGGAGCGCAGGACGGAGCACGAGAACTGACAGGCGTAGAGTGCCGAGTGCGGTACATGTCGAAAGATCCGTGAAAGGTGTCCATATAAGCTTGAAAGGCGAGAAGACTGATCCAAGATTCACTGTTGTCGAGACTGAAGAAGGGATGATGGAGGTAGCTTTCCCCGACCATCTCAATCGGGTGTCAGCGTCAGCGTTTGCACAGAAATTCAATCAACATACACAATTGCGATAGGATCGGACTTGCGTTGGTGTAGCATTGTCGGTATCCCAAGAACCAACAGCTATGTCCCCGTTATCATGCTCAAGATAGAGTTAATACCCACGGGACGTGATCCAGTCGGGTGCATTTTCGACTGAGAAGAAGGGATCATGAGTTGAATCCCCAAGAGCCGGCGGAAATGCCTAAGGAAACGGTTGTTGGCTGAATGAAGACCCGAATGGAGGAAATACTCACAAATCTCCTGTAAGCCTTGATGTCTCCCTGCGAAATATTGCCAGCAGCTTCGAACATTGGAGCCTGAAGGAGCGCGTCGATGTAGGGAAATTTAGATAGAATCTGGTGTGCACCAACGTCTCAGATTCGGAATCAGTAGCCCGACGAGAGAAATAGTTCTGCAGAGCAGGTTATCAGTGAAGAGATGGAGACTAAAGACGAAAAATCGAACCTCAGAGATGTTTAGGAGGGTAGATCTGTCACATATGGAATGAGCGACGGGTGAATTGAAAATTCGGAATCAGAGTACCTCGCAAATATGAGGCGCGAGAAAGATGAGATGCTGGTTGAGTCTTGGTTGTTCCGGTGAGAGGCTATTTATACAGTTGAGGCTGCTCTCGAGAAGAGAGATGATGTGATAAATAGAAAAGCTCATGAGGTGCGGAACTAGACCGCGAGGCGTCTCTGTGATCTCGGGAATCACTTGGAAAGGAGGGGAATTTGGAGCGAAAAGCACAAGACCCAACACATAATGTGCGAGATTCAGGGGAGTGAGACCGGCAGTGTTTTACCGAAGGAGAGCTAACCAAGTGGAGACTGCCCGCATCCGAAATTGCACAATGGAGAAACCTGTGGATTGAAAATTTGAAAAGATTATTCACGGGACCTCAAAAACGTTGCATCTGAGCGTTCAAATGGAATCCAAAAGTGATTGACCGCGACAAGGAATGCATTTCACGTTTGACATCGATGAACATAGTTACCCAGTATGGAAATCTTAGACTCGTAACCAGTCTGCCTGCTACGGCAACACTTAGTGCAAGCACTATGCCGTAGGCAGACTGGTACAACTCGGGACACGCCAAAGGGCTGAGCCCGGAGTTTGAAATTCTTGGGTGGCGCTGATGACGGCAGATGACGTCGTTACCGGTGACGTCGGTCCGAAAGTAAGTTTCTGGATTAAAACTGGCTCTCGCGCGCAGACTCTCTGGGGGCAAAATAAAGAAATCTGAGAAGACAGAAGTGTAGCTATGAGCCTTACATCCCTACCCCTCTTTTGAACTGAAAAGAAATAATTAAATTCGGCGCCATGACGATGGAAATGGAAATTTTCAAACTCCGCGCTCAGCCCTTTTAACGCTCCCGAGTTGTACCAGTCTGCCAACGGCATAGTGCTTGCACTAAAGAATTGCCGTGGCAGACTGGTAACGAGTCTATGGAAATCTGAAAGACTCAAATAGGGTCATCCAACTTGTAGTGTTGCCGCGGTCCGGTTCGGTCAGTTCGAGGCCTAATTTTTCCGAACCCCAGACTGGACCTCGGGTTCGGTTCAGCAAATATATTGAACCTTGGACTGGACCCCAGGTTCAGGTTCGGCGAGGTTCGGTCCAGGTTCAGAGGCGGTTCGGACGGGTTCGAACCGAATTTTTTTTCCCACGGCCCTAATCACGAAAAAAAATGTTTGCAATGCGAGCTTACAGCAAAAAAAACCACCCACCCCACCAATATACCCGAGCATATTGCCTTCCCAAGTCACGCTAACCTCTTTTGATATTTTGATAAGTATTCGGGTCCTTCGTACTGGTTTCAATGAAGTAGCCAGATATTGTTTCGACGCTCTTCAGTCATACTTAGCTTACCGAACAGTTTCCTGTGGAAAAGAAAAATAACAACTGAGTTACAAAATGCACAAATACTATCAAAAGAGCAGATTTACCCTCAGTGTAAAATGGAATTGCCAATCAGAACATTGCTGAAAGGACTTGCACCGGCGGCCAGTTCAAACTTGAAGATCAAATGGTGGTTGAGGCAGATTTTTCTCTGCAACTGGGCTACTCCAAGAGAGAGGTTCGAATGGGTTCGAACCGGTTCAGTAAGGTTCACAGAATTCTGAAATTTTTTGAACCTTGAACTGAACCTTGGGTTCGGTTCATCGAACCTCACAGCCACTGAACCGGACTTTTGGTCCAGTTCAGGTCCGGTTCAGGTTCGCCAGCGGTTCAGAACCTGACCGCGGCAACACTACATCCAAGGGCGCATGTTGTTGAGGTGCGTTTGTGACCAACAACGTGCATAAGATGGGCTTGAGATAAGGTAGAAAAGTCGGACTCGATATGCAACAGTGCCCAGAATAAGGGTCAGCTGGGCAAGATAATGATCAGTTTAATAGGCGATCCACTTTTGCCAGGCCATGGAACTGATGGAGATCCGAATATGATGAGGGGCGGAAGGAAAGCTTTGACAGGTGGTTGTGCAGTGAATCAACAGGTTTCTCACGTCGAACTTCGGATAAACCGGGCCGTGGAAAAGTTCAAGTACTCACCCTTCACTGGAGCAATTGCACGCCGGCTTGCGGACCCTGCACCAATAATTCATGAATACAACAATTACCAGAAAAACGGCAGAGACAGTCCGGCAGACGATCCACTGATGTGCGATCAGTCCCACTACTGATCCATTTCCGATCAGCCGCGCATTCAGTCCCACTCACAAGGCGAGTCCCACTCGGCTAAGCACGGGAGTGGGACTGGGCGAGTCCCACTCCCACTAAAATCGTCGCTGCTCGCAAGTTAATTTGTCGGTCTGAACTTGGGGACAATCCCGGGCTCCATTCATTTGTATCTCTTAGATTAAGCCAGAATATGCATGTTGAGAGGCTACATACCAAGTTTCAGAATTTTCCACTGAATTTCTGGGCACTTGGGGCAAGATTTCAACTGAACGAGTAGTACCCAGTGTGGTAGATTGATGCTTCATGCACCGCTAAACTCCAATGTACAGTGATGCATCAAACGCCCTCCCCGAGAGATGTGATTTGAAGCTTCAGTTTACGCTCCTACCAGTGTGCCCAATTCAGCAAACAGTGGCTTGGCAGCTGAGCAACAATGGATACGGGGCGTCGTCGCCGTCTGATGTGGTGAGCAGAATATCCGCATTCGGAACACGTCCATCAAATGCTTTCGACGTCGTCGGCGACGATAAGCACAAAAAAGTCCGCCTATTAGTTCGCCGCTCCATTCTAACCCTCGGAACGAGTGGCTTTGTCTGGTCCCCAGCCACCGGTGGCTATGTTTTAGACACAGCCACCCGTTCTGAGGGTCAGAACAGAGCGGCAAACTAATAGGTGAGTTCTACATTCGTTGTGACCTATAATAATTATTGATATCCTTACAGATATCGAACAGTTCTGGTTTAGATAATGCCGCCGTCAAGGAACACTTCGTGGTAAGTCCCTGTATTGTTGACTTCACGAAACTCCTGACATACATTGGACAGTATCTCTGGTGCTTTTCATGGTATGCCGCTGTTGTCTTTAGATTTGCATTGGACAAAGCAGCCGTGGGTAATGGTGTACGCAATGTATATTCGGTAGCTGGAATATATTATTTTCCCCAAATTTTATGTGATTTGCTATTGTTAGCTATTCTGTGGTATTGTGCGCTATAGGGTGGAAAGGGAGAGCTATTAGGTGCTACGAGGTGCTACGAGGTGCTACGGGAGCCTATGCGCAAGAGCTACCCAGTGCTACCAGGAGCTACCAGACCATGGCACGTGCCTACGAGCCGCTACCATAATATTAAGGGGGACTTGCCTACGACGGGTATTTGGACTACGAGCACTACACCGCCATTTTACGATGATGTGATTTGGACATTAGCCGGGTGATCGCACCGGAATGTTGATGTGTTGTGTCATGTGGAGCTCTGGTTGGCAGCCTCCCCCAAACGTTACTCAGAACGTCCAGAGGACATCGTTGGGATGTCCTCGATCCTCCCAGTAAAATGTTCTCGACTCTCTGTTATGTAATTCCTCAAATATAGAAACTGCGTACACTGTGCTCTTTCATGTCCGACGACGACGGCAGCTATGCTCCAAGCAGCGACGATGTTATCTTTCCTGGTTTCTCACAACGCGATGAAACTGTTCAGGAAGTTGAACAGGAGAATCACCGGCTTGGACTTGAGTACGAGGCGCAGCAACAGCGTCGTGAAATACGGGCCCAACTAGCTCTTTGGTCAATTGAATCTATTACCGACTCCAGGGATGACCTCCAACCACCCCGAGCCAGTGCGTTGACAGCCAGGGATGAAATTCAAGGGTAATCTTCAATCTGTGTCGTTTTCATGGATCTGACAATGTCTGCTTGCGGTAGTTTCTACCAGCCAAACGAAGCTCTGGACTCCCAGGCCACCTCGCAACAATGGCTTGAAGCTCGTGTAAGGGGTGGATTGCAAGAGGTCGAAGAGGAATGGGAGAATGAATTAGCTGCACCAGCGATGAATCACGAGGAAAATTGTGCGTGGTTCTTCCTGAATACCCAATGTCCGCTGATATCCCGAAGATACGGAAGATACGCTAGACTTCGAGCTGCTCCGCCTCCAATATTATGAAGTGGAGGCTGAGCGTGATGAAGCCCAAGCTGAATGCATCCGCCTACGAACCGAGCTTGCGCAAGCACAAGCCAAGCTTAGAGAGACACAGACGTCCCTCAAGTTCTTTCAAAAGGAGACTGGGCGGTGGAGGTGGGCGGCTGCGTCTGCACATACAAAAATACAAGCATTTTTGCGTGATCTTGGCGCTGCCGCAATGGTACTGCGTTTCCCGGATGGAAAACCGTCTGGGTCAGGCAATTAGGATTAGCTTTTCTACCTACCAATAGTATATATATTTCCGGAGCCTTTGCTAATCCACCATATGAATGTATATGGTCAGGCCCAAAAAATCACCAATATTTCGCTAATCACCAATATTTGTACATCGCTCCAGGTTTATAGGTACATAAGAATCTCCCAAAGTTTCAGAAAGGTTTTCAGAATTTTTGACGGGACCCCCCATCTTTGCGCAAAATTCTAACTTGACTCTCGTAGCAAGCTTGCCCAAAAAGGAAATTGAGAGCGAGCCATTCAGGATTCAGAGATAACCACTACCAATGCCCTCCGTTGCGTGATCTCGTCTCTTTGAATACACAGAGCCATCTTGATTGTGCTCAAATATTTTCAGAATTGTTATAAGGAAGCCCCATGTTTAGCACACATTTTAAGTAGAGCTCGTACTCAAAAAAAAAGGAAATTGAAGTATCAATCCCAATCCATCATCCCCTCGTCGTTCTCTTCCATTTCATTCCCACTCTCCTGGTTGTTCCGTTCGTCCTCCTGTCTCTTAGCCTGAGCTGAAGCAGTGGTGATCTTGTGCTGTCGATTACGAGCACGAGTTGCTTGTGTCTTGGCCTTGGTTGCAGCACATTTTGCCGGACCGGTGACACGGAGTTGCTCTGCAAATCGGTTATGGCTAGCAACGCGATCTTGAAGATATGGGACTGGAGAGGTAAGAGATCGTGGAAGAACTTCTCTAATCAAATGAGGGTTGTGGAGACCGTGCATATTCAGAATAAATCTGGGTTCTGAAGAATGTTTGGTTTGCAACTCTGTTCGATCGGTGAGAATTCGTTCTTGAAGGACAGGCACAGCAGCTGTCGAGCATCCACAAGTAACACAGTCATGTTGGACGTTAAACTCAAACATAATATCCTGCATTCATATAGTATCAGACAAAGAGCGGCTTGGACGGAACTGGATCTGACCTTTGGTTTTACCAGAATATTTTTGGTCTCAGATGGAACGAGGAATGGCATGTTCAACCGTTCCTCTTTCGTATTAGAGACCAAGAACAAGTCAACCACGACAACAACATTCTCATGCTGTGTCAATGGCTTTCCGTCGCGTTCCCGGGCAACAATTTTGGTGATGCGACTGGCTTGAGGGCTTTCAGTCTAAACCAGAGATGTCAATATTTCAAAGTCACAACTACAAGAATTGTTTCAAATCTCCAGGGTCTGAAAGAATATCCAGGACCCATTTTTACATGCATCACCAGACTGAGCGACCACAGACTTGCAAAGAACCCAAAATGATTCAACAGGCGTAGGCTCCGTCAGAAGCAAGTCCGAGTTCATCGTCGCCCAAGAGCTGCTACTACGTTTGGTCGACGGCTCCAACTTCACGGTTCCTATTTAATAAATCATGAGAAAATGGCTTTAATTTTAATTGGACTTACCGCTGTCCAAAAGCGACTTTTGGGACCATCCAAGTCTGCGTTGAAGCTCTTTGTTCGAGGTTAAAAAGGATCTGACACGACTGCCAGCTCGAATATATAATCCTTCCGAATTTCTCCACCAACCACCACTAACAATGTGTTTGAACCGCTCCATATCTGCAAGCGTCGCAGCAATATCCCGGCTGGGGAGAGATGGTTTGAAAAGATACTGCATAAGCGGAAGATCGCATTCCAGCATTCATAGATTTCCGTGGCATATAAAATAGATGGACCAACTCGAAGTATGTCTTCTGGAAGGTGGGCGAACACATGAAGTTTTCCTTTAACAAGGATGCGCTCTGGATCAATTAATCCCCAGATATCGAGGACATTCGCAATGAGAACTTTTAGATCGGCCTGGTATAGATAACGTGAATAGATTGAATACTTCCCACTTCGTTTTTCGTACCAGGTATTGCTCCATGTTTTTTATTTCTGGGAACCAAAGATGGGCGCCTAGCTCTCCTGTTGCTTTCCAGAGATCAAATAGCAGTGGGGTACATAAATCATGGAGATTAAACACTCCAAGTTGCTGAAGCATTTTGAAATGTTTACCGATGAGTGAATTTTTATACTGAACAACGTAACGCGCTCGGGGAGGCGGGATCGACAGGCCGGTGATTGACGATGCGGCAAGTCTTGCTGCAAATATCTCTTCCTTCTTGTCGTCCCATTGCTTTGTCGTATCATGCCAGACATACTTGTCATTCCCTAAAAGATATGTATGCAAGATTTCGGCCGGAGTATCCCGGTGAGGGTCAATGCCTAAATCAGGTTTGACAGGACCATTGAGTTAGGTTGGCAGACAAACCTCTTGTCTGCAGTAGAATATTGAAGTGAATTCCCGGGCGTAGGTCTGATCGGGCAGCTGGAGATAATAATTAAATAAAATTGAACTCGAGGGCAAAAGAAAAATGTACGGTCATGCTCATCAAGGAGAGCGAGATTTTCAGGTGGTTGCTGGACCACCCAGTTCCATAAATCCAGTTGAATTGTCCGTGAAATTTCGTCCTTCAAGGTTTTCCGTGCCTCACCCTTGAGAGAGGAAAGGTTAAGTTGGGGATTCCGAGTTTTCGGATCGCTAAGCGCTGCTGCTCGACGCTCCTTCCCCATGTCAAGAACCTTTTGAATCCAGTACTGTGAGATCTTATCTTTGATGCCTGTCTGGGAATATGATGTGTCGAGTGCTTTATTATTGCCAGCGCAGGCATTCCAGACTTGCCAACGTATAACCTGAATTGTTACCTCTTTCGTTCGAGGCTGCCCAGGCTGAATCAGTTAAATATTGTCAAATCTCGTAAACAATATGAGGCGAGAAGACGTACACTATAAAAGGCACGATAGCCTTCATCTGACTCCTGCTGTTCTTTTGTTCCACCGTTGAGATCCCGTCGGCAACCGAGATTCCCTCCCATCCCAATATGGGAGGCGGTTTCCGATTGCTGGGGATTATCCGCCGGAAGTAGATGCGGAATTATCTCAAACAGAATCTCCTGTTCAAGTTCACAGTCATATGCTTCGTGCCAAGTGCCAGGAACACTGTATAAGGCCAATTAGCTTGATATATATATACAGGACCAATTTCGAAACTCACAAGTCTTCTCCAAGCGCCACAAATTGCTCCGATGAGGAGGCATGTGGCGAGGTGGACGCGAACCGGACAAAGTATTCTTGTGCCAACTTTTGGTGCGGCAGATTTAGATTTGTCACATACATGTTCGTGTGAGCATTATATTGCTTGCTGACATTTCCCAACACATCGTCGCTCCAGGGCATAATGCGCAACCGGAACATCGGCCGACCTTGACCCTTCTCTCTCAACGGGTGGGGCATTTCATAGGCCGGAGAATAATCTATTGTGGCCACAGATAAATGAGGATATTACTTCAATGTGAATTCAAGCTACCAGTAAATTTAATGGATGGTAACGATGCTCTGAGATCGAGAAAATTTGAAGCCAATGTTGCTGCAGGAATTCGGCGGTAGTGGCCGGTCTTGATATCGAACAAATCACCCTGAAATTAAATTGAGTAAATACTGACGTATACTGTCAGGAACTTGACCTCTTCATTTCGAACAATGTCCACATCATGCACATCTGCGTGAACCACATCGTCGATAGTCACCCATCGCACCGGAACAACATATGTTTCATCGTGTTGCTGAGCCAGTTCATTGACAAAAAAATGACGATGTGAAGTTGTTTTATTTCGCCAATCTGCCCACATTGGCGACAGTTCATCAAGCTCAATCTCAGAGGTCCATTTGCCTGCCTGCCAAAATTCCGCGATTGGACCGGATAGCTCCGGATATATATGGATGAATGGCCGCACAAGAGGGTTTCCCCAGTCCTGGATGTAATCATTGATCACCGAAATGACCACGAAAGAAGCGGCTTACCAGTGCAAGCAATTTTGCCGGATGGTTCATATAAAAATGATTACCCAGTGGAGGTGTGATGCTCGCTTTGATACCGACTTCACTGGTCATTGACGCTTGCTTCTTGCGCAGTGCAGAAAATGATGGTACATTCGGAGTCTTGCACTCTCGCATAACCCATATAATGGCTTTCAAATGGTCGTCCGATAGACGAAGCCTCGGCAAATTATCAAGCAGGTCAAGCATAAACATCTATTGAACTTCCCATGTCAGCGACGTGTCAAGAATACGACAGCATACGTACAGTGCGTGATCCATGAGGAAACCACTCTTCTTCTTCCTCATTTGTTCGCGCAAACGAAAACTCGTCTTCACCGTCCTCCTCGTCAGAATCATCGTTGATCCCTGTATCTGTGTTACAGTGGTAGGAAAAATCAAGATCGCACTTACCCATTCTTCGCAAAGCCGCGGAGAAAGCACCATCTACAGAATCTGGGTCGTTCAAATCATCCACAGGATCGTCGGAGAAACGCTCGAACAATGAGTGAGTGGGAAGCAAATGAAGTCTGTCCATTTGTTTTTCGACTTCTGCTCGCTGTGATTGTTCCTTCGATGATGACTCCCCGGCCGAGAACAAGATTGGAGCCCCACTTGCGTCGAAAAATTCCTCTTCGTATTGGATAGTATTGGAGAAAGGGTCCCCGACTGGACTTGTTGGTCGTATCGGTTCTCTTGCCTTCCTCGCCGCTTTAGTATTGGAGACACCAAGAAGGTCTATGAATGATAATTGTGCAGCCTGAACTTGTGCATCCAGTCTCGAGCTGCTGGAATTCCTTGCGCTCTCTTGGTCTTCAACAGCTTTTCTGTGATCTTGAGAATTTGTGTGGCTAGCTTTTGAAGTTCGCAAGATTGACACGACTTTTGTAGCGCCGACAGTGTCAGAACAGATACGGCATATCAATCGTGAACGATCCTCGAGACAATCTTCGAAACCTATCGGTATTTGAAAATTAATTCTGGTATATTTTCAAGTTGAAGAACATCATTCCTGCAGTTTTGGTACGAGAAGCAGGCATTTGAGCGACACCAAAGCTGAGAGGACTTGCCAGAAATGGACATCCAAGCACGTGGTGGCGATGTTTATGTTTTTTTTTCTCGCTACCACTGGCACCAGCTTTCACTTTCTCCCGCCACACTGTCGTTCCCACTTCTTTCTCCCTCTTCCCTCTTTTTTGAATGCCTCCTCGGCGTTGGCATGATCCCAGTCCACAACGTCCTTCTGCATCATCACTGACAGACCAAGGAGGCCCGTCTGAGCCTGAAGAAGACGAGACCGACATCGACAACCGCCGCTCCTCCAGCCCATGCGAGGGAAGACCCAATCTTCGTAAACGCCCAGCTCAAGACATGACTCAATATGCTGAGCGTACTGGCCGCCAATTGCGACTGAAGCTCGACAGCACTGAAGCTCTAAAGGAGTATTCGACGGTTTGTTTCGCTCCTTTGTTTCTTGAATCTGTACTCAGTTATTGTCAGCTCTCGGCAACCGAGCAGAGCATCTGGCTTGCTGGTCGCGTCTTGCTTCACGGTGAGATGATATCGACCCTCCAGGTCCCGGACGCCGTCTACCATATGCCGACTACGATGGAGGTATTCACCTAACCTCATGACCTTCTGGGGCTTATAGCTACTCTTTCTATAGGGGGCTATAGACGAGAACCACTTCCTGCTTTTGCTTGACCCGCAATGCAGTGCGTATGTCAAGAAGGGCCATGGTGGGCCGGTGGATCGTCTGACGGCAAGCCTAAATTTTGTTCTCATACACACAATCATTCACAACAAATTCCGTAGTCCTATCTCCTCAAGCTCCCCACCTCAGGGTTAACGTCTGCAATCATGCAGGATAAGGCAAAAAAGACCGTTATTCAAGAGCGAATGCGGCAAAAGCTTACTCGGACACGCAACGCACTCAAAGACGTCGTGAGTTTCTCCATTCACTCTCTTATTGTATATAGCTCACATTTTGCAGATTGCGGATTCCTTGGGTGATCCTGAAGCCGTGGATCGCGAGAATGACCCGACTCGGTTGGACATCATCGCTCTCTGTCAACGGGCGATAGCACTGGGCTCAAAATTGACCACTGAGCTCAAGGTCTCTGTGGAGATGTGTGGCCGGTTTGCGTTCCTGGTGAGAAGTATCCTCGTTGTGCGATGATCCCTTCAGCTGAATGCAACTTCCAGCGTGAAACATATGTCGACTTGGTGGCATCCGGTAAAAAAGGCTTTGATTTCTGGGGTGGTGTTGACAAGGCGCTCGTGGATCTTCGCAAGTCCAAGGGACATGATAAGACTCGCATATCCAAGTAAGTGCCCTTCTCGGAATACAATGCTCCATTTCTGACACATTGTCTAATAAAGGACCATTGGTGATATCCTCGTCGACGATAAAGCACTCTATGGGCCAGCGGATGTCGAGGGATTGATCCAAGACTCGCCGATTATGTTCCCTTCTTAATCTATCCATTCTTACCCTGCGCCTTCATTTATTAATCCACAGTATCAATTGCCCCGTACATATTATATTCTTACCGTACATACTATTGTCATTATTATATACCGTCGTTTGAATATTACAAGTGCCATTTGTGTCCTCATTGTAGAAGCAAGCACGGAGCTCAAAAAGCGGATTATCATACACCTGGATAATTAACACTCCCTAGGTTAGTCGCTGTAAACTCTCCCGGGAGCTGATGGACTGCGGATTGTCCATGAATCGATGTCTTGATCTTCGGGGGATGTTACCAAGAGAACTCCGGACATCGGGTCGATTTTCAGCTGAGATCAGCGCTTGGATGTGATGGGAAGATCCCATCCGAATGGCGGTGTACGTAAGTAACGTAACCATGTGCTTTTTTCCTGATGTTTGTTTATGATCGATCGGGTTGGCGAAGGCGGTGCAATCAATCGTAACGTAACCATGTGCTTTTTTCCTGATGTTTGTTTATGATCGATCGGGTTGGCGAAGGCGGTGCAATCAATCTCCATCACAATCTCGCTTTCCCCCGTCGTCTGACTCTCTTCTTTGCATGACCCAAGGCCGAGTTCCAAACGAGCTATGGCTCGAAATCTGTTGTTCCCTTCCCAAGGATTCCTTCAAACAAACCCTCGGCCAGATTTCCTTGACTTGTCGTTCCCTCCACCACTTATCGCGCTCGCTGCTGTTTGCAGACTTCGTGTTTCACCCGCAAGCCGAAATGTGGCAGAGTCTGTCTCTCCCTCAAAAGTCTGGATTTGAACGCTCCAAGAGGCGTCTCGAATTCTGGTCCTCGGACGAGATAGCCCCACTTGTCCGCTCCTGCGACATCACGCCCTCCAGAAAGGATGTTCCTGACTTCCAGCACCAGAATCCGCGGCTCCTCCTGGACGCTATGTTTGCGCGCCTTCCCCGCTTCTCTGGGCTGCGCCGGATTTATGCGTTGAAGGTTGAATTTAACCAGACGAGCATAGAGAGCTGTGCAGCTTGCCCAACCTCAAACACCTGCTCGTCGAGCAGTGCTGGGTCGATCACGAGTGCGGATTGACATTCCAGTCTCACGTTGAAGCTTTCCAGCTTCGTGTTTCGGGACGTGAAGGAGCGTGGGCGTCCCGGAGACGCTACCCACTGGCCTTTGATGCTGGACCGACATTCCCTCCGCGAATTGGATGCCGCTCCCTGTCGGAAGCTTTTGACCTAGGCAACGACAACGAGGAGCACGAGGGGGAGGCCAGTCTGTCCAAGTATTTCCCAAATGTCTCCAAATTGTCCGTCGGGATGTGTTACAAGGACATTCCAGCGCACGTCAAGGTGCTCGCCAAATTCCCCGCTGTACGGACGTTGTCGTTGGAGAGCTGGGGCTCGCGCGACGTTCCGGAGGCACTAGCTGCCAACATTCTCCCCGTACTGGCGGAATATACCGGATCATACGACACTCTGCGCATGGTCTTTCCTCGGGCCACCCTCGTTCACCTCACAGTTACGATCTGCGAAGCGTGGGAGCTCATAGCAGAGCTTAAAGCCATCCCATTGCTCAACACCGTGACCACCCTCGACCTAACGCTCTATTCGGTCACCAACATCGATTTCAATACCATTGTTGGATTTTTCCCGCAGCTCGTGGAACTCCGCATCGCTGGTGGCGCCGAATCTCATCCCTCGGTGATGCGCAGTCCTGATATCATTGATGTAGAAATTGACTGTTCAGTAGACCAACAAAAACATACCTGGGGCCCTCCTCGCAAATCCTGCGGTCATTCCGCCCAGCTTGGAGCGACTTGCGCTGTCTTGGCCTAATCTGCCCCACTGGCCAGATCTGCGCCGCCGCCCCCCGCCGGAGCTCGCGAAACTGCGTGACACGCTCGTCACCCAATGCCCTGCCCTGGCGTTGCTGTGGTTCGACAGCGCTACCTTCTCTCTCCAGTGGCAGAAATCCAAGCTTGATGGAACAGTGCGGGAGAAGTTGGCACTCGATCGTGGTGAGTCTGCACTGCCAAAACCCTGTTCGGCACATTCATTCGGAATCACAACACATAGCCAGTGTCCGTAAACTCAGCGCCTCGCAAAGTTTTGCGCAGTTCTGGGCGGGAGGGTGGTAATATGGTGAGATTCTTGATTTCGAGAAGATCTCTCTCAAGTTTGTTTTGTAATTCACTGAATCCGAGTGCAGCATATTTCCTCAGTTGATGGTCCGCACACCCGCACTCTGCAGGCTATCAACACCGAGGACCTGGCCTGCAATTCCATCCAACCTATTTACATTTACTTAGAGTTACTCCGGCAGCGGATTTGGACTTGGATTTGATGGCGGACTTGGACTTGATGGGGTGACGATATCCGTGACAGTACCGTTACTTCAGCGTTACTACACTTTTTCTCGTCTTTCTGTACATCCCTGGACTCGGAATGGCGCCGGGCAAGGGGTCCGCTGACTGGACAACAAACCCCGAGGACCTCACCCACCTCCTTGACTTCCTGTACGAGCAACGGAGCCGCATCGGCGATGGTGGGAATTGGGACAAAACGGTCATGAACGAAGCTGCAGCTTATATGGCCAGCAACTGGCCTCCCAAAAAGGGTGGGCCTAAGACGGCTAACTCAATTGCGATTTGCAAATGGAAGGCGGTAAGTCTCTGTATGCGTTGACGGTCTCACGAATGACAACTTTCATCACAGACGCGTAAACTTTACGACCAGATCATGCAAGCCAAGCAGAAGGCATACCTGGGCGCGTCGGGTTGGACGTAGAGCGACGATTTGGGCTTTAATGTCACAGATGACACCTGGGACGTATGGTCCAACTCTGTGAAGGCCCACCCGCATGTGTATGGTGTCCGACTCACGCACTGACTCGAGCCCATTTTTTTCATCATAAATAACTCTTCGGATCAGACCCTTGTCGATGCTTCCAAGGGCAGCGCGAGGGTTGGTGAGGGATAGAGCGTGCTGTGGAGTGGGAAGGTGAGCGCGATACATGCCCGTGTCGTTTGAATTGATACTGATGTAGTTTCCTTGCGGAATCTGAGCGTGGGTGGTGCATGCTCATGAATCGAAGATCGGAACGAAATGCTGGTGACATACCCGGTGAGGTGCGCAGCCGAGTCAACTCGTTCTCCAGGCTTGCACGATTTCCTGGCAGCTATATTCACGTGTAATGTATACTATACCCGAGAGTAGTATGAAATATATGTCTTTTGCAATAATATGGTGCAGCTATGAAATTGAACAATGAAATCATTTCTGGAAATGAGCGGCAATTCCCTAGTATAGACTCACTATGGGTTTACTATGGCGCACTATGGAGTAAGCCCTCAGTACTATGGAGCACTACATAGAGACTCCCCGTACTATGGGGCACTACCGAAAAAAAGACCTATACTATGGCGCTATGTAGCACTACATAGTACTCTGTAGTTGGCCCAGGGTTTGCTGATGCTTGCCACGGGCTCAGCACGGGTTGGTACGGGCCAGATTTTTGAGAGGGGGTCCTATAGATATATATTGTGGAATCTGAGGCCAGGTTCACGGGTGAGAAGGATAGAGAATCATAAATAGTGTTCGAAGTACAGCAAAAACAAGAAAGAAAGAAAAAACGAGCGATACTTCGTCGTAAGAAAGTCAGCACGCAAGAGCCCCCATTGGAATGAAAATAATGACGACGAGAATATCAATGAGGGCAATAAAACAGGTGCGCGATGGAAAAAGGAAATGCTTTGACACGGAACATATTAAATTTGAGAAGATAATCCTCGACAGCGAGAAGGCAAACAAATAGGGGTGAAAAAATGATAGATAGCACAGAATGCACCGACTTGCCTGTTATAAGTCCCCAATAGCGCCTTCGCCAGCGTCCCATGCACCTCCGAGAACATCAGGACGTGTTTTCTGCTGTGAATTTGTGGCGGTAGGATTCGTCGGGGCTGAAGAGGCCCCTGCTAAGAGTGCAACGAGTTAGAGCGGGCCAAGATGAGCGAGAGGAAGTCAGGAAACGTGTGTTAAGTGCTGTGTACGGCCCGAAAAATCAAGAAAAGCGAGGAGAAGTTGGCGTCGCCGACAGTATGGGCGAAGAGAAGAACGAACAGCGAAAATCAGGTGAATTCTTCACACCAGCAGAGGGCAAGAAATGAAATGGGGATGGGAGGAAATCGAGACCCGACACAGTCAAAAGGAAAAACTGAAATACGTAGCAAGAGAACTCGCTGCACCCCGTCGTCGTCATCCTCCAAATGCGAGATTATTCAGCCGCATCTAGCCCGACGGAATGGGGCTCTGCAAGATACCCGCCGCGTCACGATGGGAAGGTATTTGGTAGAGGAGGTCGTTCTCGTGCCTGGAACCGCCGGGTAGATACTAGAATAAATTGAAGATGTATACCAACATACGAAGCTATGTAGGAGACGGATGATTGCACTCAGTAAGTGGGATACAGAAGAGATAGAAGGAAAAAGCGTACGTTCCGCGGGTCGTTTGTCACGTACACGCGTTCTCAATACACGCATGAGAGACTCCAAAGGTACTGGGGAAGAAAAGAAAACGCACTGGGATTCTTACATTCAAATTCACCTCGATGAGCGGGGCTCCCACCCGTTGACAACCGTGCGCGGCCTTTCGCGCCAGTGGACACAGTCCAACAGTAAACACGAGTGGTTGGCGGAGCAGTCTCAATCGAAGTGGAGACTGAAAACGAACGCGTTTTCTGATTCAGCATCGGGCGAGGAGAAACAGACGTGGTCTGCAGACGTTGAGGGGAGGACCCAGAATTAAGGCTCGAGCCCGTCATATTTTATCCGAGACAAAGCCGCTCAGAAATAACGCGGAAGCAATGTGGAAGCATCAGAACATGGACATTGCATCAAGAATCTAGTCGATTGAGAACCCCCAAAAAGACAAGAATTCGAAGCAGGAAACTTACCGCCGGAAGTTGGATGAATGAATGTAATTTCATGGGGATATTCAATCATGAAATGGACGGTTCTGTACTCGGGCGGCAACTTTACGGATGTAAATGAATGTAGATTATATGAACGGAAGACCTAGCCTCTCCTGGATATACCTTCAACAAATGAAGCCCGTACCTCTGTTGTTGAAGGACGGACCTCGTCGAGGATGAGCGAAGCCATGCAGGGTTAAACCGGAAGAAATTGAGTCAGGTGAAAGGAATATGAGCTCGCTCCGAAGCAAATGGAGCAAAAGATCATCCACGGTTAAAATACTCAAGAAAGGTCTGGTCCGAATCTTGCAGAAAAAGAATACCGTTATGTCGGTGGGAGCTGAAGGTTTGGATAATTGAGTTTGAATCGTCCCGCAGATGGACACAATCAGTCAGTACCTCAGTCTCAGCTATCTGGTAAAGGAAACCGATTGATCGAGAAATTTAGAGCTATATAGGGTGAATTACCAGGAGGACTCCAAATCTCTGAGCGAGTGAGACAGGATTGAGGCTGAGTTGGGATAATTTTATTGATGTGAACACCAGCAACAACAGGTTCAAGCTTGCAGTTCCTAAAACGGGGCAGAGATAAAGGTGCGTCGCGGTGAGCCATCCGTCTTTTCACCCGAATATCCTAGTCTCGGTCGTGGAGGATACAAAGGGCATCACAAGTGTGGCGAAGGTACACTCGTTGCCTAGATGACAACAGATTGAGAGCTAGGAAAGGAAGAGGTGGAAAGCGAAGTTGGTAATCCAAGTGATGACGCGCACAAAGACCCAACTATCAAGGGCTGTTGGTTGGTGGGTGGTCCGTGAGGTGTATAAAAGAAATCCAGCGCGACAAGTGCTATCAGGCTGGATAGAGGCACACAGAAAGGTCACAATACGTTCACCCAGGCTAGTCGTATCCAGGCTCATAAGCAAATTGGCACGATGCGCTCATTGTTGTGGCAGGAAGGAAGAGAGGGGAGTGGCTGTGTAGACGGATCAAACGGCCGATTTGCTCTTTCCTTTTGTGACCCTCGCTGGTACTGGCACATCGCGGTAAGATCAGCGCCGTGGACGTGGAGGCCATTGATGCCAAACGCGGTCGCGGGTGCGCCGGGCGCGAAGGCATCGTCTTGGGCTGCGATGCGCACGACGCCCGTCCGGAGGTTGATTTGCCATACTCGTCCCGCGGCGGTGTCCGCGCCGAGGACGAGGTCAGGCTCCCCCGGAACAGCGCCGAGCCCGTCGAGGAACATGCCATCGGGGACGTCTGCAGCCTTGTTGACCACAGGCGGAACACCCGAGTTCGGATCCACGCGCCAGATGGCGACAGTGCCGGGACAGCAGTGATTGTGGTGACGTTGAGCACCAAGGCGATGAGACCGTAAACGTCGGGCTGGACCTCCGGTTTTGATTGGCCAGGCCAATCAAATCCGACCTTACAAGTGGTGCTGCAGTAATTATTTTTTCTTTTGCCGTTTACCGTGGTCAGAATATATTGGCAGATACAATCGCGCTAGATCATTATGCATCCATGGAGCCAAGCGGAAAGGTTTGGGCACGCGCGAAGAATACATTGGCGAGGCCTGCCCACACGGCAGCACGACCAGCGGATGTCAGCGGTGAAGAGAAGGAAGGGAGTAGAAGGAGGAATCACGCACCGTCGGCGCCATCCTTTTCCCCTTCACTTCAATTTGAGATCGTACGATGCGATCCGAGAACTAGGACATTGGACATTAGTTATCAATGAGCAAGTCGAATGGAGGGGACTGGAAGAAAGGCCAAGGACGACAACGGGTGAGGAGGTACGCACCTTGAGTCAAGGACCATGTGGCGTTCTTCAAGCGCGAGGCTGCTCTCGAGACCGCATGGACTAATCTTTATACTAGACCATTTTTTGGGACACGTCAATACGAATATGTAGATCCGCCCGGCACAAAACGCCATGCCCAACGTTGCTGGTCTTGAACTCATTCCATCACACTCTTGTAAGGTTCGGACTAGACGCGAGCGTATACAGTGCACATATCATTGAACATCTCTGCATAGGTAGTCACCTACAATTCTGACGCGATATTAGTATCCATACATCGTACGCTCAGCTCCGTTACGCACATCAGTCTTGCTTCGCCTACACCTGAAACATCGCGAGGTTCTATCTCCTTAAGCGGACACAGAATACCAGCGAGTTGGAAGACGCTTGAGCGAAATATGTGCAAAGGCGCAGAATGAGAAAATAGCAGGCGGAAGACCGGAAATTGCAGACGTACTGCACCTATTTCGCAAAGCCGACGCCCAGCGGACGCAATAAACTTCAGAGATATTCTCAAAATGCGTATACATTGGCCGTATCGTCCCAGAGATCTGCGAGGATTCTGGAACGTGGTGTTAGTCTTAGTACCTTCCGATGCGTGGTCCGGGACGTAGAATACCCTTACTTCTCCTCCGCCGGAAGCATCGCTCGAGCACTTATCTGCATGTATGAAGGCAAACAATGAGCGATACACAAGTCCGACAAGGGATTTAAAACGCCCGCATACTCTTCGCGACATCTGCTCAAACTTCAGACAAAGAAAGAGAAACGTGGTGGTTGGATAATTGAAAAGTGGAGGCATCCCGTACCTATCTAGACCGGTCACTCGAGAAGCGGACGCCCGGCGGTGGCAATGAAGATAGAGGTGGGTCGGAGACGTGTCGAAGGGCTAACCTATAGTTAGTTGCATCGGCTATACAACGTACCACCAAAAAAAACAAAAAAAAAAGAGACGTCTGCCGCCGCGACACGCAAATATCAACGCGGAAGAAAAAGGAACGGAGCGGAAATCACGCACCGGCGGTACAAAAATTCTTTCCTCTTCGACCTTGATTCTCCCTGCACCCAAACGGCCGGAGAAACAGTCGCGGCGTACTGCATGACTATTACACACGGCCGTGGGCGCCACGTCTCGGGTCGAGCACGCTCTGCGGGTCCGTGGTCGGAGACGACGGCGGGGAGGATCGACACGGTGGGCGCGTTGCCCACTCACGTTATTGTCGTTATTACTTCCCCACCGGAAACAACGGCGTTTATCTGCATACCCCCCAAAAAATGAGCAGTACACCATAAGTGCGGAAGAGGTGGCATTGGATATATATGGGGGTAGGGATACAAACGAGAAAGAGCTAGACTGGGATGGAAGACGGGGGTACGAGGAAGAAGGGCGGTGGGATTGCACGACGCGTCCGTTTTCAGGCGGTATGGTGGGAAGGTTCTAGAGGCAGGGAGGTGGGTGAGCGCGACAGCGTTGACCTCCTTGTAAATCATCTTCGCATGCGGGAGCGCGTGCGGGCAGAGCCAAGGCACCCGGCAAGACTTCGGTGGATGAAAGAGAAAGAGGTGTGGCAGTGTTTTGATTGACAGCGGATCAATCCTCTTTGCTCTTGACTCCCATCGTCCTCTGCCCAGTCGGTGCTTGGAGCGCGTCCCTCCATCCGTCCTTCAAGCTTTTCGCGCCTCACATCTCATGCTTAACTCTCATATCTCTTTCATACACCCTGGGTATCGAATCCACGCATAGGAACGAACGGTTCACGCCTTGTTTGGGTTACGGCGAATTGCTTACGCGTCGGACGCGTATCTCTACTCCCCGAGGCTCTTTCGATACGATCTGTGTCTGGTGGATTTTAAAACATCGCGTGCTTTCTGCGATTTTGCTGCGCTTGCGCGCGGATACATTGATGTCTACGCGTCTACTTACTCCAGCATCCCACTCGGTCTAAATGATCATGAATCCCATGGCCTGCGAGCCCAGGCATTCTGGCTTCCACCCGTCAGGATTCGGACGCGGTTGGATGTCCCTACCGCAGGCAAATCGCGAACGCGCGCCCTTCCTCATCCAAGCGCGCGTCTGTTTGATTCCGGCATACCCAAGCTTCCATACGTCTGTCTCTGGAGACGCTCCGGATACCGACAGCGTGACATTTGTACCTCGTTTCACATTCGCGATCCTTATGTTCTGTCTGGTTGGCTGGCGTGAGGGGCACCTTTTTTCGTGCATATACATCATGTACTGCCAGGTACGTCGGTCATTCCTGTCGCCGCCATTATTGACTAGTGGTGCTCCAGATACTCTTCAGAAAGGTCGGCTGGAGCTCTGTCTTTGGTTGCGCATTCCACGTATTGTTGGCCATGTCTGCTGCCAGGAATTTTCTCGTCGTTGGTGCGGTGCGTTCTTAGTTCACTCATCACATTTCCGTCTTTGACTTCCCCTCGCGGCCGATTCGTTGCAAACGTCATCCAGCTGGATCTTTCCGCCTTTCTGTCGGTATCTTCGTGACTCGCACAGTCATCACTCGCTCCTACCGCCTGCACCTAACCCTAACTCAAGCGGTCTGACGACAGCGTTTCTGCGGACCCCAGCACTCTTCCATATTCCTCGCAAACCACAGCCACGTCCTTGGTACTCTCGTGGCGTCCGCGTTCGACTCGACCACCTGCTGCTATCCGGGGCCGTCCAGTCAGCATCTGGATCTCAAGACCAAGTCGAGCAAGTCTCAGAACGGCGCGTCTGCGGCCAGCCTGGATTATTCTGGCCCGCATCCCGTCAAATTCGCGCCGCAGCTCAAATCTTTCACAGCTGCGTACAATCTTTCTTTTGCCTTTGCCAAACTGTTCATCTCGTCGCGTTCCCCGCGTCTTCCAAATGCGTATTCACAGTTGCGTTTCCGATGCGTTGTGGCCCCCCATGACTGGACTCTTCCTCGATGCTCGGCGCTGGTACGTGCTCGACTAGGGCGTACCAACCAACATCGACGCTACCAGTGTTGCGTTGCCCCTCCGGTCATCATTATATTTCTAGCTTTATATCCGCCTTTGCAAATATTTTGCAATTTAATAACTTTCAATCCCACCTCCTGCCCCCCGCTCATGGCGCAACGGGACCAGATGAATAAAGTATCTACCTCACGGCCACTATCCAAAATGATCTTTTGCCTTTTACGGCTGCCGGCGGTGAGTTATTTTCGTTCTTCGCTCTCTTTCATCCTGTCCGTGCCCCGCAGTGCCCACGAATATTCTGGGACTTTCCCGCAAGCATTTCTCGAACGGCTCGAACACTGTCGTGTGAGCAAGAAGGTCGTGGTCTGTGCCTGCTTTTAGAGTAACTTCACCAAGTTCTAGAGGAGTACGAACCCTCCGCGTCGTGAAAGCTCATTCTGCTAATTCCCTGCGGATCACTTGATTGGAATTCGCGTGCTTCACATCATCGCTCCTCAATGTGCGGTTTTATATCCTCCTTTGTACTCGTTCCCTGTTCTGACTGGCTGCTGTTCTTAATCGCGTGCTTGGGATGTCATTTATATATATTCTGTGCCTGTATCCAATTCGGCACTCGCTCGCTCTTGTTGGACTTCCAGCGGCATTGAATATAGCGCGCGAGAATCAATATATATTGTTTGCAGCGGTCGCTCTACGAGCCTGTCTTGCCTCCGTGAATGTGCTACCTCGTTCTCCATTCCGAATCATCGCCGCTTGAGATGAGATACACCAGAACTTCAACGCCATCTCCGCTGGAAGGCTTGTATATTTCTATCTGCCTATTTGTTGCGGAGTCCCCCGCTGCATCACTTGAAATGTGCCGCTGCCGAGCGTTTCAACTAGCCCCTCGGGCGTATATTCTTCTCCCACCCCTTTCCTTTACTCGGGGAGCAGTCTAGGGCTCCATCAGGGGGTTACCCTTGAAACCAGCGCCGTGCGGCCGGCCGTTGCTCCACCAATTGGTGATGACTCGTTCTTGTCTTTGCACTCGTCGTATGTTCATTATTGACAACAGTCAAACTGGACGCGCACACCTCCTCCCCATCAGCCGAACTCCGGGAAAGCCTGGGGGTGCCATCGGGGTCCTTACTCTCGAAGGTGCATCTCCTCTGTCGGCTGTTCTCCCAGTAAAATAATCTCTTTGTGTAGATATCAGTGACGAAACCCTCTCAGAAGAGATCGTCAACGAGACAGACCAGTACTCGGATAATATGTCGACGCAGCAAGTGAAGAGGATCACGACAGCGGCCGTTATGCAGCGGTGCGTGCTTTTTTTTTGTTTTCCCAGGATTGTTGAGCGCCGTCGCGGGACCTCCTACCCATATAATCCCCCGAGCGGCCCCCCACCTGTCACTCCTTTGAGAGCTTTCTGGCCATACCTACGGTTTGAGATGTTCCGGATCAAGTGCGCTATAGTTCCGAGATTTGAGTGATTTTTCACAGGTTTCGCGAGTTCACCCTGGAGGCGTTGACAACTATACCAACAATGGTGTGCTTGGGATGAGCTTTGGGTTGGTAGTACCCAGTGATACAGTGGTACATACACGACTATACATTTTGATTTGAAAAAAAACTGACGGGACGGTGGTGTTTCAGAAGCAAACCACCCGGGCTTGTTACACAATTTGAGCCTGCCCGGAGAATTTCTTTCCAGCCCTCCGGATTTTCCTGAATCTTATTTTATAAGAAAGGTGAACACCCCGGGGACTTCAAATAGGAGGGAGGAGGGGTCCCGAGAGCCTGTCAAGAAATGGGAGAAAACCGAAAATTGGGTGTGGAGGAACCAATTTTTGCAACAAGGTCTGAAGAAATGGGGCAGCTATTACTAGGTTTTTTCCAGGGGGGCAGAGAAAAATTCATATTGGACCTAATAATTGCGCGCTTGGGCTGGGGATTTGGGAGGATGGGTATTATCATAGGTAGAATTGACCTTGGATGTCAGCTGGACTCGTAGCCGACGGGCAAGCGTCCGTTTTGGTCTGACAGTGGTGGTTGGTCTGGGTGGAATTACATGATTGGCCCCCAATCCTACGTATTTTGGAGGTACCATTTGCGGGACGAGGAGAGGGTATTCAGTCGAGACTTTTTGGGAGGAGGTACAGAATACAAAGTTGTCTCGGGGTTGTACAAGTTTGGGGACAGGTTTTTCGATTAAAAATGCTACGTAGGATGGTTTGAAACGAGCTCAAGAAAAGTGGCCGGAATAACGTTAGGATTTGTTACCACAAATTGCGGTAATAAAATTTTGATGGCTCGGGATTGGAGCAACAGATTTGGGGGAGGATTTGTAGGAACAGCTCTGTTCCAGAACACGATTTCCTGATAATGAAAGCCGGTTAGATGGAGGGAATGGGACTAGGCGATCCACTGTACTTTGGTTCCACACACAATCAGATTGGTACAGAAGCAGGCGGCGAAAATAGTCACGGCCACCAATGAAACGAATCGTGGACAGCAAGGCCGCACCATTTCTGATAAATCTGAAAACCGAGAAACCTGGGAGCTTCGGCCGAATGAAGGTTACTTCGCGATGCGAATGTAAGCCATTTTGTTTCACGAGATGTGGTGCACTTTTTTGCGCCTACCAATATATACCGTTCGTGCAACTTCTTACCCTTGCATAGATTTTTACAATTGAGCTTATTTTCGAAGTTGGCCAACCTCCTGGACCTCAGATATGATGTCAGAACACGAATAATACGAATTCTTGGTTGTCATCGAGGTGGTTTTCTAGGTTAGCGGCCAAATTTATTGCTACATGATGAAAATTGGTGTTATAACTTCTTGCCATCGCCTAGATTTTGAAATTTGACTTTATTTTCGAGGTTGGCAGGCTTCCCGAGTCCATTTTATGAGGGTAGAACACCACGTATGATGGATTTTCAGGTTTCATCCAGCGGTTTTCTGTGTAAGTGGCTTTCGGACACTTTCCATAAGTCTTGCACAAGTCCTGATTTTTGCCCATTGCACATACCTATGGGTTTACTTCATTAATTCAGGATTATTCAAGATTTTACATTATTTTTAGGGTCCCACAGAGCGTTAAACGACCTGAACTTTGTCTGGGAATCAGCCGTGGGAATACGCCATCATTGGAGTGACCAAGCGTGACGACGTGACCTTTCTGCTTCCACCAAACGACACCGTTTTCCGACGTTCTCTATCCACACCCTCTCTTGACGATGGAAGCCCAGAAACACAGTCTTGGCTCTTCCCTAGTGGATGTACCAGTCCCTCAGTGACTTTTAACCTGTGGATCTTCTGCTGCACCTCTTTTCTCAATCACGACGTCTCCAGTTCTCAAGTCACCAAATTTCGATACGAAACCGGCTCAAGTGTGCAGGCCAGCTATCCAAGATTTGGCGCCGACATTTCCTCATGCATTTCGGCCTACCCCGTGGCATTCACGCTGCAAATGGCGCCCACCAATTGAATGTCGATGAAAAGGGACAAGAATACGGTCATATCCGCCGTCCGGTGCGTCTACTAGGCCTTTTATGTCACCAGTGGGTTCAACATATCTAGATCCTTCTTCATGCTCGATTTTCGGAGGTCAAATAATGCCCATTCGCACCGAATCCTCAGAGCTTGATTTCGACCCCTGCTCACTGCCACGCGCGCGATGCAGGCTCTCTTCGCGGGCCCGTCGTGTCCCTCGACCTGAAACGCCGTCCCGCTGCTCGCAACGTCACTCTTGGCGCCATCCCCCGCCCACATCTCCGCTCGCGGAAATGCCATCGTGGCAACCAATGGATACAAGACCATGTAAAGCAATTGTCGTCCTATCGCCGCCCCCCTTCATGTTGCTCGGAGCGTTGCCGGAAGGAATGCTGCTGGTAGCTGGATGGAAGATCGGAGGCAGGTACTGTCCTTCCCTCTGGGCAGCGCTATCCGGCCCCTCCAGGCTGCTGCGCTGAGTGCTACTGCCCCCGGCGCCTGGCCTCGTACGCGGCTGGATGCGTCTGCATTGATGCACTCCCATCTCTGAGGTCGCAGGAGCGCGTGCCTGCACTCCCAGCCACATCGCGGCAGTACCTGCACTGCGCCGCACGAGCCAGCGCCACAGTGGAGGATCACTCGCAGGCTGGACTGCAGACCGCAGCGCGTCCCCTCGTTGCGGAGGCGCGGAATCCGGTCACGAAGCGGTGGGCAGGCGTGCCGCAGCAGGCGCTCGCGTCGCATCTGCGTCGGCGTATACCACACATCTGCTTACGCTATCCGCTGTTTTAAGCTCGAATTCTGAGCTGGAACGCAATAACGGATCCAACGCGTTTCGGATTGAAATACCTCTTACGCTGCTATATAGCCTTCCTTAGACTGGTTACTTGAGGACGTATATCCTGTATAGTGTCCCTATATTCTATAATTTTTTCATAAATTTAGACGCCAATTTTGTCGTCGCCGCCGCCGACGACGTTGAACAGTTTGATCGCTGTTTGCCAAATTTTGATCGTTGTTACCCAAATGCGGATATTCGTGTTCGTCGTTCAGCACAATGGCGGCAGCTGAAAGTAATGGCGTGCTTGCCGCTAAATAAAATGCAGAAGGTCTCTGCGCTGATACATCAGATTGACCTCTGAGCCAGAGGTTTCTATGTATCGCGGTACCACTGGACATCAGCAGTATCTGATACATCACACCGCTATACTAAGGTCAGCACGTAGGAAAGCGACTGTACGATCCACTTTGGATCGCCGTCGGCGGATTGGATGTCCGCAAGAACGACATACAAGCACTTGAGTAGAAGCGAGCAGACGTCGAGCAGGGTACCGCCGGCACCGACTGTCATCTCCTCGATATGTCGTTGCTCTCTGGCACGCATGAAGTAGAAGAGATACCGCATTGGTGTCGCGCATATCATCCACAGACTCTTGTCATGAATCATGTGCGCGAAGATGACTGTAAGGTATTGTCGAACCTCTGGGGTGCCGTCCACAGCGGGCTCCAGCGGGGGGAGGCTTGTGTTCAAGGGCGAAGGGTCAGTCAACTCTTCCCAAACCGACATTCTGAGAATCAGGGACAGGTGCATCGCCCAGACGTCCTCAACAAGGGCATTCGTCTGCGCAGGGTCGTCGATAATCATGTACTCGTGTTGGATCACGATGCAGATCCATACGCGGCCCCAGATATCTGCCAGTGCGGCCCGAGGAAACACTGAATGCGAACGTAGCTTTCCCAAACACCTGAGAATGCAGTAACTTCGGATACCAAAACGACCAAGCTGTACAAGCTCGTCTTGGGACAGCGCGTTTTTGGATTTACTTGAAAACGAAGGTGGATCCATAAGTTTGTAGAAGGTGGGCAGGAAACGGGCCATCTCTTGTACAGGCAACCTTTCACTGACTTCAAAGAGGCTCTTCATTGCGGTTATGGGGGAGTCGTCGAGAATGCCTTGCGCCAATCTCTTTTGGGCGAGATGAGTATGTATGCGTAATAAGAAGGATAGTATCTCACTCGCAACCGAGCAGGCATCCTATCCAAATTGCTCAGGTCGAGACAAGCGTGCGGCATGGTGGTGGCAAAGAAAGAGTTCGGCAATGACACTTGATTGTTGTTGTTTGTGCTACAGTGACTCGGCTATCCGATCTTTGTCTCTGTTTACTGTAGGCCTCTCTTCCTCTCCATACCGCTCAATGTTTTCAAGGAGTGCTGAGCACCTCAACCAATGGTCAAGTACACGGACGCTCATGTTGCGTAATGGCGTGTCTGCCGCTTTCTCGCACTCTGACAACTTATGAGTTGTCACAAAGTTGTCAGGACCGAGGTAGGTGCCCAACTTTTCCACCGTATAGGCATGCGCCGCATGATCGTCAGTGCAGAAAGACAAAAAACAACAACACGTAGACTTTTGGCCCCTCCAGATCCTCACTGTTCTTGGCGCGCCAACTGGGCGCATCACCGTGTTGCGTCACTCAATTTATCATGTCTGTTTCAGAACTAAAATTACGAGCCACGGCGCCTAAATGTCTATCTCAAACGAAGTCTCCTAGCGTCTATCGCCGTTGACTTTTGAATCGAGTTGCGGACAAGAATACAATGGGGAAATCAATTGGTGATGCTGTGTCAAATGGGAGTATTTACATGACGCGATAGAGCATCTTCAGCCTTTGCCATTTCGCGCCAATTCCCCGCCTCAGTGGTGCAATATTGTCTCTATGTTCCATTTCAGCAAAAGAGCCTTGTTCGTTGCTCCATCAATCCGGTTCCGATCTTGTCTAACCTCCACCTCAGTGCTGTGGTCCTGTGCTTCTGCGCCCCGGGTGTCCTGCCGCTCACAATAACAGGACCAACCTCAGCCCAGTCCAGCGGCTCTATAACATTCACCTGGACCAGTGTTTTCACTGACCCGCCGTGCGTCTGTTCATGCCATTGCACTATAAAAGTCAAATAACGTCCAGTCTGTGACCGTGCAGGTTCTTTGAGATCGATATCGATGTGCAACTCGACAGTGTATGCCCTGTCCTTCATCGGTCCCACTGGGTGGCTGGCTCAATGCTCCTGACCTTCTTTGTCCTGTAGCTCAAACAGACGGACCCGTATCGCATTTTCAATGGTGTGGTGACTGCGGATGGCTCTGTTACGTTCACCCTCCCTGCTCTCTCGGTTGGGTACTGTTCTACGTTCCAAAAAAACTCAATACACTAATTCATAATAGGACCCACCGTGTGGCGTTCTCCAACACCAACGGCTCCGTAATTTTAACCACGGGCAGCATCGAAATCCTTGCTGCGGCATCTTCGTCAATTCCCAGTTCCTCGGTGCTGTTTCCATCACCAGCACGAGTGCACCTGTATCAAGTGACCAAGTGTCGTCGTCGATTCCAAGTTCCTCCGGTGCTGTTTCCAGCACCGTTTCCAGCACCAGCACAAGTGTACCTGTGTCGAGTGACCCAGCGTCGTCGAAAAGCACATCTATTCCCGCAACCTCGTCCGGTTCGCAGTCGGGGCCCACTCCGTCCCAGACCGGCGCACCACAAAAGTCAGTCCCTTCAAAAGTTTTCTGTCCCCATGTCCATTATTGTATTCATGCACCTTCACAGCGGAGCCATAACCCTTCACACCAATGCCGGCGCGATCGCTGGAGTTGTCGGGAGCACTGTGACGATTCTGCTGGCACTCCTTGGTTGATGGTAGTTTCCGGCTTTCGAAAATGTTGCAAAGTTCTTGATTAATCTTAATCCAACTTGACAAAAGGCGATGCGGCGGTGTATTCTGGAATTCGAATAGGCGCCGACGTTACTGCCTCTTTTCGTCTCACTCTCCGCCTTACTACATATGTCCGACGCGTCGTCGTCAGGACATCTTGCGAAAGCAAATGAGTGTGTGAGAGTCGGTCGGAACGGAGTGGTTGGTTTGTGCTTCTGATTAATGCGGATGAGTGGAGACCTAAGCACTGCTTGAATTGTTATCCGGACTGAAAATAGAGGTTACGGCACAAATACTAGTAAGGGTTGGCGCTGAGTATCTATGTATGTCAATTACAATGTGGAGCAGCTCAAAGGTGAGTCGGATCGGCATTGCGATCGCGTTTAGTATGCTGACTCGGACGAAATGTTCCAGGTGGTGCGGCGTCGACGCGTCGACGCTGAATGAACTGGCAAAGAAGAAAACGGCGAAAACAAGTACAGTACAGGTGGTGGAGCTCCGAGAAAGATTTTAATGAATTCTGATCATCATCATACGAGATGGCAGTGCTTACGGCGCCCTTCCCGTCGTGGAGGTTCTTCCGCCCTTTTACCACTTCCCACCTCGCACAGTGCACTTCGGTGCACTCTTGTGCACCGTTATCTCGTCGATGTTTTGTTTCAAAAAGAGAACCTTGTTAGTCGCGCTTCATCAACGCAGCTCCGATGTCGGTTGACCCCCCCATTCCAGTCTAACTGCAGTGGCCCTCGGGTCCTGCGCCGTCGGTGTCATGTCACTCACAATAACAGGAATCCCGACCACAGTTCAGTCTGGCAGCACCATAACAATGACTTGGACTAGTGTCTCCACTGACCCGCCGTGCGTTAATTCATCTATGCCATTCGGTGGTGGAAGTTTCATAACATGGACTTTCCGCTAGGTTATTCGATATTGACATCGACCAGAACCTCAACAGTGTACGTACTGTCCTCTTTTCTTGTTGGTTTGGCTCGCTCCTCATCCTTCTTTGTAGCTCAAACAGACGGACATATATACCATCATAACTAATATTTCGACCGCGAGTGGTTCTATTACGTTCACCCTCCCTACCCTTTCAGTCGGGTAATGTTCTACGCTCAAATATAACCAAAAAAACTCAATACACTAATCGAGGACCCAGGACCCACTTCATCGCTTTCTCTACCACCGACGGCATCGTGACTTTGACCTCGGGTAGCATCGAAATCCTTGCTGTAGCATCTTCATCAATTCCCAGTTCCTCCGGCGCTGGTCCCACCACGAGTGCGCCGGTATCAATCCCACCAGCGTCGTTGAATAGTTCATCTGTTCCTGCGACCTCATCCAAATCACAAACCGGGTCTATCCAGTCCCAGACCGCCATTGGGCCCCAAAAGTCAGTCCTCTGACGAGCGGACCCTGTCACTGTTTCACTTTTTGTATTCACAGCGAAACCACAGAAAAGCACAACAATGTCGGCGCGATCGCCGGAGGAGTTGTCGGAGGTATCGTTGTGATCCTACTGGCGCTCCTGGGGTGGTGGTATCTTCGCCGCAGAAGAGGCCCCGCTTCAACAAGCCAGGAATCGCACGCTGACATTTTAGACGAGCCACGATTTTTGGTTGCTCCGGTCAGCAGTGCAGTGCACATCAGCCGCGATAACGACGAATTCTGGCCATGGGAGGATAATCAGTCAACTACAGCCTCCACCGCACCCACCTCAGGTAAGAACAACTCCACGCTGTTGAGTGTTTTCACTCATGTCGCTTTCCCAGTCCCTACCACTACATCCTTCTCTTCATCACCACCTGCCTCCGCAGTCACTTGTAATCGAAAGCAACCCATTGTCATGCGTTGGGATAATCCGGCCGAGGCACTTGATGCTCCTGAGTCCTCAGCCAGAATCTGGGCCATCGCGTGACGAGCTTCTTGAAGAGGTATGTACAGCGGCTGAGAGAATATATCAGCGTTATTGCCCCTCCGGCTTATGACTGAGTGAGACAGATATAAAATGTAGCCGTAGTCAGTCCTGTACAAAAAAACAAAGCCATTTGCATCAAATTCACAGAGAGACAGTCATTGATCGCATCAATGATCAACGATGCAATGTTGTGCCTGCTTTTGACTCCCACCACAAAATTTTTCTTTCTTGACTCTTGCAGTGACCCTCGCCGAACGAAGCAATACCGTACCATGCTTTGAGCCGCAGAACACGCTGCTAGCAAGTCACAGCCCGCTGTCAGTGCTGATCACATTCCATATACGTCCACGCCGCCCGAGGATGACGAGTCTTGGACGAGTCGCTCTCGGACCCGCTGACTGACAAGCCGTACTACGACCTCGACTGTGTCCTGCCGCTAGGCCCTAGGGAAGAGCAGTGTGTTGTGCACGCTTGTGCACGTCTGAATCAGGCTTAATTCGACTTTGCTTGTCAATTTTAGACCAAGTATAGGCGCCCACGCCACGGAGCAAAATTCAAATACTGCCACTTTTCTTCTCACGAAGGAGCGACCCCAACGCCTCGACCCGGACATTTTGCGTCGGACTTCCGAACTTTTGAATCCATGGTGGTCGTTAGTTTTTGATGTAATGCTGAAGAGTCGAGCCAGACGACAAACCACAGCGCAAGTCAGCGCTCAGCGCTGCGAGCGATGTGGCGGGTTCGCGGCCAGCACGCTGACCCGGATGAAACTCCAGATGGGTCTATTTAAACTAACTCGGAAACACGCAAACTGCGAAACAAGTATCGTCGGCTGTGGAGCTCCAGAGAGAACATTCTAAAATGAATCATGATCATCATGTACTATGGCAGGTATTGCTTACGGCGTCCCGTCGTTGAGGTACGTACCTTGTCCTCCACCTTTCCCACTTGCCCTCATCCCCCTCGCACAGTGCACTTCGGTGCACTGTTGTCTTGTCTACATGATCCGTTTCAACAAAAAAACCTTGTTCGTCGCGCTCTATATCTATCAACGCACCTTCACTGTCTCGGCTAATTTTCCAATCCCCAATCCAGCGTGACCGCTGTGGCCCTCGCGTCCTGCGCCCCCGGTGTCCTGCCGTATACAATAACAGGACAAAGTACATTCCAGTTCAACGGCCCTGTAACACTTACCTGGACCAGCGACGCTACCGACCCGGTGTGCGTTCATTCACACTTGCATGCGATTGGGTGGCGAAATGAATACCAGATAGGTTATTCCAGATCGACATCGATGAGCTACTCAATAGTGTACGACCTCTCCCTTTTCCTCGCTCGGATGTACCGGTGGCTGACTTGTCCTATAGCTCGAATCGACCGACCCATACTTCGTTCTGCAAAATGTGACGACCGCGCTCGGCTCCACTACGTTCACTCCTAATCCCATCCTTTCGGTCGGGTGGGTCATGTCCTTCAATATAGATGAAACCTTCGACTCAATTGACGCACACAATAGGACGCACCGAATAGCCTTCTCCAGCACCGACAGCTTCACAGTCTACACCACGGGTAGCATCGAGATCCTCGCTCCAGCCACCTCTTCCTCTTCCTCTTCGCCTCCACCTCCACCTCCGCCTCCCACCACCACCACCACCACCACTCCCCCCACAACTTCTTCTACGCCCGCATCACCCCCGCCAACATCGTCGGCACCGCCTTCATTACCTCCCAGTTCCAGCGACGCCGCTTCCAGCAAGAGCGCATCGATATCAAGCCTCCCATCGTCTTCAAATAGTTCATCCACCGCGCCAATATCGTCGATCTCGCAGACCGGGTCAAGCACGCAGTCCCAAACCGCGCTTACCCAGTCCCAAAGCCCGATCGGTGCTCCTCAAGTGTCAGTCCTCTCTCTTTTTTGTCGAGTGCTCCCCCTTTAATTACGAACCCGAATCCTCACAGCGATACGACAAAGAAGCACAGTAGCACCGGTGCGATCGCCGGAGGGATCGTCGCGGCCGCCGTGATCTTAATCTTTCTCGCGCTCTTGGGCTGGTGGTATCTCCGCCGCAGAAATCGCAGCCCCATTGCGCTCGGCCAGACTGATGATTCGCGATTTGTATCCACTCCGTTCCTGAGCACAGTTGCAGTCGCTGGTAAGTGCTCGCAATGTGCTCGCAATCCCCGGTGACTCAGAATTTCATCAAATCTAATTTATCGGCAGGCGCAGGTACCCGGTCTGATCACGACGAATTCCGGCCATGGGAGGAGAATTTGAACCAGTCGAGTACAGCTTTGTCCGCACCCACACCCACGTCTGGTGAGTCAACAACTCCCCCCACGCTGTATCTGTTCACTCAATTATTTATTCCGCTTTCCAGCCTCGCCAACAACTACATCGCCACCGCCCTCCGGTAAGATAATACAAACTCCACACTCTCGAGTATATCCGCTGATCACACTCATTCCACTTCAACAGCGCCTAGCACCACTGCCTCCGACTCCTCCGCAGCACCCTTGGTCCCCAATCGCACGCGGTTAAAACAACCCTTTGTCATGCCAGTGCGTCCGGCGGCGATGCCAGCACTGGATGCTCTGAGTCCCCAGCCGGTGCCACTGGAGGCTCCGAGTCCCCAGCCGATGCCACCGCCAGACTCCGGCCCGTCGCGTGACGAGCTTCTCCAAGAGGTACAGCGGTTGAGAGAACAGGTGAATGAGATTGCTCCTCCTGCTTATGAGTGAGCGGAGCCCGGAGAACTACGTACTTTCTTCCATTATAAACATCTGGTTAACTCGACGGATATGCGTCTGCGTATGTATACTGTGGCCTTACTCGTTACCTACATAATCTGTTTAACCATCCTCGGCGGATTTATGACCGCCCCAGCAGTGGCAGGCAATTTTGTTACCGAACATGTGAGCTACACGCGGCTTAGCGGTAATTATTCAACGGGACGAAACCCGGATTCCAACACCACCCTCTGCGAGGCAAATAATATCAATCTCGGTCCCATTTTGGGCCTGCTACGCCGTGTAGGCATCCTCTCTATGAAATTGAGCTTGTGTATCGACGACAGGCTTGCCTTCATATTAGAGGACACACAACTCGCGCCTGAAACTTTGGTGGCGGTGCTGATGGGTGGCTGTGCTCTGGCTTCTTTTTCGCTGGCGCTGCCTCTTCCGCCGGCGCGGGGCCCTTTCGCTGGCGCTGCCCTCTCCGCTGGTGCGGGGCCTCCTGAGACATTATATTTTATTTTTCTTCTCAAATTTTTCTCTGCTCATCAAGAACTCCCCGCAACATTGGCACCCCCGCCGATCGACGCGGAGCCCCACTGCATGGAGCTTCCGCTCGACGTGGATGACAATGCTGCAGGGAGTTCCTAAAGAGCAGTTCAAAATTTTCAGGACAGAGTTCATCGTGTATTTTTATTTTTATTTATGTTTGAGAAATGTAATGTACTGTGCATCACCAAAAGCGGAAAATCCATCCATGGCCATATATGGCCTTCCAAGGTATGGCAGGACCGGAAACCCCGGAAGGCTTCACCTAGCCATGGACAGCAACCACAACGCCTTGGAAGGTTCACCTGGCCAGGTGACCTTGGGGCCTTTGCATACCTTCCAAGGCCTTGTATGGCCTTCCCCGTCAATTCTAATTCTGCCCAGGTCCCCGGCCCTATACCAATACGAAACTATTCGCGCAGTGGGATAAATTATAAAACAATTATATTGAGCATGGTAAAGCATACAACGAGGAATACACTCCCGCTACGGTAGCACGAACATAAGAGTCTGAGCGAACAGACGACGTTCCTGAGGTGACGGGATAGGGCCAAGGTGCTCGCCACCAGCATTGATGCCCCGGCCACGCGGGTCTCATACTTGAGTGGGTAAGCGCACCTGCTTGATAGCTTGTCGAGACCAGTGCGAGGGTAGGGCTAGCCAATAAAACGTGGGTTTGCGTTGAGTTGATGCAGGCCATGATTTTCTTGTCGTCTTGTGGTCTTGAATGATACAGTACTTGGATGCCACTGTTTGCAGGCACCTTGAGCAGCTTGAGGATGATTGGATTAGGTCTTGACTTTGCTTGAGTCTTGTACAGCTTGAGTAGCTTGAGCCGTGTTTGTGCTTCATTCCGCTACAAGACCTTGCAGAGCGACGCCGCGCACGGACACACGACAAAACTGCGAAGAATCCCTTAGTCGACCTTGAGGGCTGCTTGAATGACGGCAGCGAGGAAAGGGACTGACAGGGAGCGAGAGAGGATGTAGCGGGACATGAGGGGAAAGAGCAAAGGGCAACGAACGCCCCCATCAATCATCAACCAACGATCACGAGTGTGATCAACAGCGCACGGACCATCAAGTTGATCAACAATCATTGCGCTACGCGCTCGAGCCAGGGCCGCTCTGCCCGGCAAAGCCGCCGCGCTAGCGCTTGCACTTCTCGACCTGAGGAGTAAATTGAGTGAAACAACACCGACGACGTCAACTTTAAAGTACTCGAGAGCCTTAATTTTCGCTGCCGGCACTTCGAGATTGTGCACACCCGCTCCTTTCCAAGGCCCATATTATGTGAACGAGAATTGTTACGGGGTGCTCGAGAACTTTACGTGTGCCCGAGAAGTAAATTGACTTGCAACTATTGAACGCCTGAAGCTGCCTTCCCCATAAAATTGGAATAGAATGGAATTGCATGGCAGCCTTGCAGGAGTTGGGAAAGATATACCTTGCCAGGTGGGGATATCCAATGGAATACCTGGCTGGGTCTGAGCAGACAAGGGGATGGCGTGCCAGGTGAGCCGCATCTAAGGCCTTGGCAACGGCACCTGGCACGACCTTCCAAATAAGGTCATGCCAGGAATCTTCGGATTTGCTGATACGGTTGCATTTCGTTCAATTCGTAAGGCGGTTTAGGGTGTGACATCGCAATTGACCTAGACCCGTCGGCATCTCTCGGCTACTCTCGGCTAAGCTCGGCTAAGCCAAAAATGCCTCTGTGACACAGTGACTTACGAAAAATTTCGTAGATTTTTGGGCGTGTGACAGGTGACCACACGAATTGAACGAAATACTACGGTAATCATTTGTTCTCGCGGGCCGGACGGCTGGGGTTTTCCACCCCAGACCCCGACCGCTGCCACAGAGCCTTACGCTCGCTTTACGCTCGCCGCTGGGCCCACTGCGTGGTGCTCCCGCTCGCCGCGGGCCACTGCGTGGCAAAAATAAAAGTGACACCTGACGGGTTCGAACGAGCGACCTTATGAGGACGGGCCAAACAACGCAGACCCCTTCAGGGATGACTTGGTGATAGGGACGCGCTGAGAGATCTGAATATCCTTTCGGACACCAACAGCCACACCCCATTTATGGCCTTTGCCGTGAGACTGGGGAACCGCTTCTTCCTCGAAGATATTGTACTTAAGTGAAGGCAATTTGGAACTCAGCTTCTCGTTGGTCTTCGTTTCCGTTATCACGAAAGCATGCGGGGCTCTCTGAGAAATCACAGAGTTGACGTGACTGATCTTTCCTGGGCCACCCAAGCCATTCATGTTGAGGGCGTATATTGAGAAGCCGGAGTTTGCACGATGAATTGAAGCAGCCGCCATACTTGTGAGAGCCAGGAGGATCACAACGATGAAGAGTAGGAGAGGGGGGTTGGATTGGGCATCTACAAAACAAACAGACTTTTTGCGGCTCGCTACAACTCGTTCTTTACATCTCGGCAACTCGTCAACTCGCGCGAAGCTCAGAACACCATGAAAAACCCGACGGAGGTAGACACGCGCAGGAACTCGGTTCGTCTCAGAACACTTCATTGATTTTACTGAGGAGACGTCGCGAGCCGCGATTAGTTTATGAGAATCGGAGGCCGCAAACGAAAGACGCACGGCTTTGTGGGGAGGTGCGGTCATCAAAGAATCATCATCTTTGGAGTTGCCCTCCTTGCGCCTTTTGTTGACCGGTGGAGGTGACGGGGAACGAGAGCATTCCGGCCGAGTCAGCCGGGCAGTACGCAGAATGCCCGGTGGCGTTTCGGGCGGTGGTAGCGACGATGTGAGGGTGCCGCCGAGTAATGCGATAGACTGCCCAGCACTCCCGGCCAAGCATCAGCAACTTGACAACTTCCGCTTTTGGCACTTTTCGTCTTTTAAAGCACGAAAAGGACCGAAAGTGTCAAAAGAGAAAAAAGTGATTTTCACTTTTCTTAGCTCAGTCCGTTTGCTTTCAAAAGAGCAAAAGAGACAAAAGAACACCGGAAGCGCAGTGGAAAGTTTGCATATAAGCTCGGATAAAAGACGGCATATATTCGCGACATAGAGCATAGCGGGAGCATAAAATACGTAGAATAAAGGCATATAACAAGGAGCATGTAAGGTACGATGGATCGGAGCGAGGGAACTCGAGTCGCCACTTTGAATAATCACGGATTCCAGAAGAATAAGGACTGAGTCGGCGAAATCGTATGGGCCTTCGACGAGAGTTAATGGAATTCCAACTTGCCCCAGGTATCGCGCGCGCGATCCTAAAATTCT
>JARJLF010001426.1:0-78587 GCA_029378395.1 Mycena leptocephala | reverse complement strand
CATCACGGTGAGCCATGATTGAAATGTACGGGTTCAATGACTAATAACCGATCAGACACCTCGAACTCATAATTTCCAACGCATCTGGTGGTGTCCAACAGGTCCTCTCACCTTCCTTCCAATCCATGCAGCAGGTATCTATGCGTGAACGAAATATTTGGATCAAAGCTCTCGGATTTTGTGATATCCTCTTATACGCCTTCGTTGGCGGCCTTGATCCAAGGTTTTCGTCCACGATCACAGTCGCAGAAACGATTTCAGGTCCTCGTAGTCGCGCAGCCATCCGCACAGGGTCAGACGTACATTCCGGGAACTCAAGCGGAAATTACCTCGATTCAGAGGCATGCCACGGGAAAAGTCCCAGTTTTGCGATTGGACGTCAATATGGCCACGGTTGATAATGTTCAAGCCGGCATGAGGGATTCGAGCTGGGTTCATTTTGCATGCCATGGAGTGCAGAATGCCTCAGATCCGACGGAGAGCGCGCTTTCCTCGCTGGAAACCAGAATGACACTTTCGAGCATAATCAAGTTATCCCTCCCCGAGGCCGACTTTGCATTTCTTTCGGCCTGCCAGACCGCGACTGGGACGAAGTACTTCAAGAGGAAGCGGTCCATCTTGCAGGCGGAATATTGGCGGCGGGCTACAGAGGCGTGATTGCGACAATGTGGACAATAATGGACAGCGACGCACCGCAAGTTGCCAGCGATGTTTATGAACATCTGTTCCAAGACTCGCTCCCGGATTCAGGTCGGGCAGCTGAGGCGTTACATTTTGCTATTAAGAGGCTCCGCGAGGGATCTGGGAATCGGAAATCTTTTTCACACTGGGTGCCGTTCATTCATGTTGGTTTGAAAGGGAGCGGGAATATCATGTTTCGTTGTTCTTCATTTTGAGTATTAAACTTTTGTTTTTATTATGAAATCGCAACAAGCTTGAAGCCCACAAAGTATTTCAAGGTTTTTGCTACAAATCTCAATACACTGGAAGAAGTTCTGTAACGGTCACGTACAAGACCTTGTACGTATTCTATTTACCACATTCCTTTTCTTCTATCTCCCTATCACATACACTCCTTATACCATTTTCCTCACTCCAACGCGTTCTCGACTTAACGCTACACGCTCCTTAACCTCTATTTCCGTTCGCCTTCATCCTATCATCCCATCATACCCGATTCGGGCTGCATAGCCACATGATCCGTAGTATATATAGTGACCTGTAACGTAGATAGTTCTTCGGTTAATCTACTACTTACAACAGTCAGATTCGCCACCCCAGTGTGCCGGAACTCGTGCTCTACGCTTCCGTCACATATTTTTGACTCTACAAGTACTGTCGCTGCTCTGCTCTGGTTTCCCGTGGTCTGATCCACCATTCCTACCGTCTCTGCTGTGACACCCCCGCAACCGAAGAACTACAATGTCTCAAAATCGCTCTCGTTATGAGCTTCGTTCGGCAGCCCGCAATACCACTGCTAGGCCGCCGTCTGAAGCCCCCTCGCGAGCATCTTCCCCGAGTTCCCAGGCTGGAACTCACACGGATCGTGAGTCTGGGAATCGTCCCAGATCCGTCCCGTCACCCCTGAGCTGTTGTACAGCCAGGTGGTCAATCGGCTCCCGCTGAGGAGTCCGGTTCATCGGCTCGTACCCCAGGGTCGACCCGGAGTATTACTCCCTGTCCTGACTAAGGACGTCGACTTTGGCTTGCTGGATCCAGACGTGGAACCAGACAACGGCCAATGGACGCCAGTTACTCGCAGAACCGCGCGTTCTCATCGTGAGCGCTCTTCTTCGCCGTCTCATTCAATTATGTATCGTCGAATTCACGTATGAATGAGTCTCCCTCCACTGTTTCGCGCGCAACCCGTGAGATGAGTGAGGACAGCTTCTTGCTGTTGCTCGTCGTTACGAGTCCCTTGCGCGGGATGCCTACGCCGCAGCTCGACAGCGGTCAACTCAGCCCGCACAGAAAATTGTTCATCAAGATGCTCCACATGAATCATTGATTGATCTTGATGGTGAATCCACATCTGCGCCGGCACCTCAGGTGGTAACCAAGCAAGGAAACCCCTTCTTGAGTCCCGTGGTCCCTTCTGGTGAAGGAACCTCTCGCCAGAAGGGCAAGGGACCCGATCCTCGCAATTGGGGAGCAGCAGATTTCACCGAGGAATTTTCTGAGGCTGACTTGGAGGCTCAGCGTGCTGCGTTTGATAATTTCGAGGAAATAAACCGCGTGATAAAAGAGGAAGCGTTATCCACGCTAAGGGATTTTTTGATGATGTCCCGAACACCCGAACGGGAGATGAGAAACCCCGTCCGAAATCAGTTGTCTCCAAGGAGCCGTCTCGAAAGAGAGGCGGTGAAGCGTCTGGCCAGACCAAGTCCAAGAAGGCTGCGAAATCTGAAAAGGATTCCGGCAACAAAAGACAATCTGAAGAAAGTTCAAAGTCTAAGTTCAAACCACCTTGAACCAAGCTGAACAAACTGTTCAAGAAAGCATCTTGAGGAATATGAATCAAGACGACCCAAAGGGGTCGTCGCGTAAGCCTTCTGGCCGTGGAGCTGTTGCGCATGCAGCTGCCGGGAAGTATGATTCAACAAGCAATCCGCAACTCTGCACAGGTGACCAACCACCCTCATCCGAGCCGTCGGATAGCTCTTCTAGCTCTAGTTCCGATGACGAATTGAGCGAGGCGAGCTCCGAAGGCAGCGGGACCAGGAGGTCGGTTCATCTGGAGGCCGTAAGCGGAGGAAATCCTCGAAGAAGTCTTCGCGAAAATCGAAGAAGGCCAAGAGGGCCAAGGGAAAGTCCCGAGGGACTATTTTGAAGCCTATTCCGCCCCAGGAATATGACGGTTCCCCGGATGCACAAGCATTCTACCGCTTCGTGCGCCAAGGATCAGCCTATGTTAGAGCAGGTCGTGTATCTAAAGACGAACAAATATTTTATTTGTCTTACCGACTCAAGGGCAAGGCGTCTGATTTTTATGAGCGCGAAGTTGCGAAGGATGAGTCTCAGTGGACTCTGGAACAATTCTTCTGGGGTTTGTTCGAATATTGCTTCCCTGTTGACTTTCGCAGTAAGCAACGTGATAAGCTCAACCGCTGTTTCCAGAACAGCAAATCTATTTCGGAGCATACGGCTGAGTGGCTACAAATTTACAACATGATTGGTTTAGAGGATAACCAAGAAAAAGTTGCGAAATTTTGGCGCAGTCTTAACCCCGACATCCGTCAAGAGATGTTCCGTAAAGATTTGGATCCCGAGATGGACTCGTGGAAAGATGTTGTTGACGGAGCCGTTCGCGCGGAAAGAATTGTCAATTTGGACACTGAGACTGAGACTAGGCGCTCGAAGACTCACCAGAATGGTAATTCATCTTCGCGCAACCACGGACAACCAAGCCGTGGATCATTTTTCCGCGGCCGTGGAGGGCGCATTGGTCAGAAGCCTCGGCACGAGACCCTTCGCACCTCAGCAGTGGACTTGGCGAGTAATCATACCAAGTCCTCGTCAGCAACGAAGCCGGGCGAGAAGAAGGTTAAAGCCTCTTCCGAGAAGAAAATTTCGCCTCAACGGCGCAACGAACTCTTAGCAGCTGGACTCTGTTTCAACTGTGAAGAAGCCGGGCATTTAGCTCGTAATTGCCCTAAACTCACCACGGTGACTTCGAAACAAAAGGGTAAACCACCTGGATTTGGCGCGCACAGCGTCAATATTCCCGTGGCTTCAAGTTCGACAAGTGCCGCTGCAGCTTTATTTGAATCGACAGAGATCATTGATACCTTGCCGCTTGGCGCGATCGCACTTGGCAACAATAGTCTTGAAGTTCAGGAGGGCGGGGATACCACAGAAAATTTCGTTCCTGTTGAACTTCAACCTGCACAGCCAATTGGCGACTTACCTGCAGATTTTCGCACGGATTGTATTACAATTCGCACAACCGTACCCGGGTGACGACGAGATTCAGACTGAGCAGAGATTCTTGGTCTACCGCGTGTCGGACACAGAGCATGTTGTTATGGACAATAAGACTAGTGACGACACTTTGATTGAATCCTCTCACCTCGAAGACCCGAAGTTTAAACTCGGACTTTGGTACGCCCAGCAGAGACAGTCTGCTTTGGGACTCGAATCAGCAGAGGTCCTTCAAGAGGAACGGTTCCTTACCGAACTCGGTGATGCCTATCTCGGTGGTGCTTGGATCGCTCTCGAGCATTCCGAATGGGATGGCTCACCGGAAACAGAAGACACTTGTTACTTCACAATTCAAGAGAAGGACGAGGATTACTACACAGTGTTCGACTTGAGGAATGATACTCAAGCTCTATTGTTGAAAAACTCACTGAGGAATCCGCAGTTTGACTTGATGGCTTGGAAGCAGTTAGCCTTCGGGCTCACGGCAACCGACGGCGACGAGTTGAACTATGATTTCTTGTCAGTCAGTGACACGGAGTCCGAGTTGATATTACCTTCCGACACTGAAGAGACTGCATATGATGATATGCCGCGTCTTGAAACGTTAGTGACTCCGACGATGAATCAGTTACTGGAGATGCCGCTTACGACGATATGCCGAGTCTGGAAGTGGTCAGTGACTTCGACTATGAATCGGATACCGATGACTTACCTTCACATCGTCCAGGAGACCCTGATGAGACGTTCCAAGATCGCATATCCTCCTCCGACAAGTCCTGAGTGATAACGGCAGGCCCTTGAGCGAGCTGTTGAAGAGGCATGCTGTGAATAGATGTAAACTTGGTGACGTGTTGGAAGGAGTGCGCAGGCTTTCCTAGAATTTTTACAACCATACCCAGGCGACGATAGAGTATCTAGAGATGATCCTCGACGGCTGCGCAATCGATTTGAGGTTGTTAGAATGACGGACCGATGCTATACAATTGAGGATTCTTACCTTGATGAGATTACGGTCTTGCGGTATCATACTTGATGACGCCCACATTTCAATTAGCTGCTTGGTACTCGCGGGAGATATCAGCGCGGCTTGAATTGAGTTACAGCGACCCACCGTTGCATCGCGTTCCCGTCGAAGAATTGCTGGCCTCCGCAGTTCAACTGTACCTTGATGACGAAGCTCAAATGCTACCAGATCTGGCTGAGACAATGATTCAGCGAGTAATTCGTGAGCCAGATGAGGTATACGAACGCGAGATATTCGCGATTTCGTTCCCTTCCACGGGTATCGGACTTACGATCTGATCAGCGAACACGAGCTCATGAATACTGAACTTAACTTGGACAATGGGTCCAGAAACGAATGGTCAAGTCCAGCCAGACGGAACATGAGCTCCTCGAGGGCTTCCACTCCGTAAACGAGTGCCATTACTTGGATTCGATATTCAGCTCTGAATTCTCGAGATCGGAAGAGGAACCTAGCTTGTTCTGCGTGGCGTACAAATCCCCGCGGATGGGTACAATGGCTTGTCCCGAACTGCTTCGGCACCGCGCGTGCCGGATCGGCTGGTTGCGAAGCCTCTGGTCGTAGTCGCTATGGTGAATGGTCACCCCGTTCGCGCACTTATCGACTCTGGGTCGCTCGGAGACTTGATCTCAACAACTGTTGTGGATCAATTAGCTTTGAAGCGCGACGAGTTGGCAGAGCCAATTACTTTGCAACTAGCCGTCCAAGGTTCGCGATCGAAGATCAATCATTCGGTGAGTGCAAATTTGCGTTATCAAGATGTTAACTGCAGGCGCACCTTTTTTGTGACCAATCTCAGCGGGTACGACATGATACTCGGCACCTCTTGGCTGTTCCAGCATAAGGTGACTATTGGTTTAAATCCTGCCCGCATTTGCATTGGGAGCGCTGAACCCTTACCTTTGCAAGGGATTGCTACGGCTCGCGTCTACACCCACGCGATGGATGTCGGAGGAGACGAGCTTCAGGCTGCACGCGAAGAGTTGATGGAATATGCTAAGCCCATATGTAGAAAGGCATCCGATACTTCATTACCGCCGCTGCGTGCAATTAATCACACAATTCCGCTGATCGACGAGTCGAAAGTGATAGCCTGGAGACCTTCGAGATGCCCTGAAGCTTTAAGACCCCTCTGGGATGAGAAGCGGAGGGCGTACCTTAAAAGCGGTCGTTGGGAGATCACAAATTCCGGCAATACCGTGCCGATGTTACTGATCCCGAAGGCGAAGTCTAATCCACCGCGACTCAGAGTGGTTGTGGATCTCCGTGAGAGGAATAAAAATACTCACAAGATGTCTTCGCCTCTTCCGGACATGGAAGGAATTTTGCGGCGTGTCGCGCGCTGCAAATACAGATCTCTGATTGACGGGCAAGATGCCTACGAGCAGATCAGAATTGTACCTGAACATGTCCATCGTTCGGCCGTAACTACGCCAGATGGGAACATGGTCAGCTTGGTCATTCAACAGGTGACTGCAACGCACCCGCAACGTATCAGTCACTCATGCATTACCTATTCTCGGACTTCATCGGGAGGTTCATGGATGTTTATCTTGATGATATCGTGATTTACTCCGAGACGCTTGAGGAACACAAGCAACACGTTAAGGCTGTGATCGACGTGTTAGAACGCGAGACCCTGTACCTTAGCGAGAATAAACTCCAATTTCTGCAAGAAGAACTGAAGGTTCTTGGTCGGATTGTCGACGACCGCGGGATTCGGATGGATCCTGATAAAGTTGATTCAGTCGTTAACTGGAAAACACCGACTAACCGTGATTTGCTTCGCGGCTTCCTTGGCTCGGTAGGCTACCTGGCTGAGGACTTAGCTAAAGTTCGCATCCCGATGGGTGTCTTGCATGGAATTACTGGGGATAAAGTCCCTTTTCGATGGAGTTATACTCATCAGCGCGCATTCGAGGATGTAAAGAAGATTACGCACGAAGGGCGCGATCACCGTCGCAAGCCACTTGAATATGGCGAAGGTGTACAGCCTGTCTTCCTTGTTACCGATGGGTGTAGCTCTGGAATTGCCGGAGTTGTCTGCCAGGGTGAGGACTGGAAAAATGCGAAGGTAGCGGCATTTTTTTCAGCAAAACTGAACTCTGCACAACAAAATTACCCGGTGCACGAGATTGAGATGCTTGCTGGCATCGAAGCGATGCTGAGGCATCGAGACATCCTACAAGGAGTCCACTTCACTTGGGTCACGGACCACAAGGGCTTGATTCACTTGCTTAATCAGAAGACACTCTCGGGCCGTCAAGCGAGATGGATTGAGAAGATTTCGGGCTTTGATTTCGAGATTAAGTACGTGCCTGGCACCGAAAACGTGCTTGCAGACGCGCTATCTCGTATTTATTCCAACGAGGCCCCGGGAACTGTCCGCGCGAGAAGTGAATACACATACCATGATGTTGTGGACAATGATGTCCTCGAAATTGGGTCAATTTCGATGCCTGTGTATGCAGGACGCGAGGCACTTGCGCTCTCGAGCGATAGGGTCACTAGGTCGATGACGAAGGCGGCACGAGATGCTGCTTTGCAGGAGTCCACCAAAGCACCCGAGATCTCCGAGAAAAGCCGGGGAAAGCGTCCACAGAAATACAAGTTTGGTTCCAGCACCCGTGCAGAACCAAAGGAGGGCGAGAGTACCACCCAAAATTCACAAATTCTGGCGAGTCATCGAGATGGCGCGGAGGAAACTGATCAGGAGTCTTCCGAAGCAAACAGTGACAAAGTTCAAGCGAACTCACCTCCGACCTCGAACACGGAGTCCAATAATGATTCGTTTGAGCCAGAAATTGACTCAGAGCTCGAGAATATGAACGACTCTCTGATACAAGTCGTGAACGGTGGTTGGGATGGCCTGGAAATAGCCAAATTTGTTGCTAACAAGTATCACGAAGATCCGTTCTTCAAACAAATCCAGGACAACCCAAGGTCGTACAGAAACTTCGAGCTATCTGATGGATTAGTATTCCTTAACCTCAGTGATCGTAAGGTGCTGTGTATCCCTAACCTTACATTCCGAGGCCGGAGTATACGGGAGATTGTAATATCTGAGGCACATTCTGTGTTAGCGCACCTAGGAGCCCGTAAAACTCTGGATTATCTTCGTGACCATGTCTGGTGGAAGGACATGGTCGACGACACGAAAAGCTTTTGTGAAACTTGCGAGACGTGCATGCGTAGTAAGCCGAGTAATCAAAAGCCATATGGCTTGTTGAACTCTTTATTACCGCCATCTCTGCCATGGGATTCAATTGGCGTAGACTTTGTGGGTCCACTCCCAGAGTCTAAGAATCGTGATGGAGTATTTAACTCTATAACGGTCGTCATTGATCTTTTAACTGGCATGGTACATTTAATTCCAAGCCGTATCAATTACACAGCACGTCAAATGGCTGAACTCATGTTTGAACACATCTATAAATTACATGGGCTTCCGAAGTCAATCGTGAGCGATAGGGATGTGTTGTTTACAAGCACATTCTGGAAACGACTTCATGGACTGATTGGCACGAAACTCCATATGTCTAGTGCTTATCACCCAGAGTCAGATGGTGGAACTGAACGCGCCAACCGAACAGTGACGCAAATGCTGCGGCAATGCATTGGGCCCAAGCAGAAGGATTGGGTTGCCAAATTACCTGCAGTCGAATTTGCCATGAACTCAGCACGCTCAGAGTCCACTGGATACGCACCATTCTTTCTCAACACGGGAAGAATGCCCCGCTCTATGATCTGGAACACAGACAAGTCGCGTGAGTATCCAGGTATCGCTAGATTTGCCATGGAGCGGAGATTGGCCATCATGGCTGCGCACGACAGCATGATTGCTGCTCGCGTGAAGCAAACACGCAATGCTAACCGAAAAAGGCAGGTGGAGCCTTTTCGCAAAGATGACTTGGTCTATCTGTCGACGAAAAACATTAAGTTTGAGAAGGGCCTTGCTCGGAAACTTATACCCAAGTTTATTGGACCATATAAGATTATCCAAGACTTCTCTAATGGCTCATTCAAACTTGAACTCTCCGCTGAGATGAAGCAGCATGGCGTCCACAATGTTTTTCATGCATCATTGTTGCGGATCCACATCCCTAATGATGATCGGCGTTTCCCCGGGAGGTTGGACTCGCAATTGGGTGTATCAACAAATGCGACCAATGAGTGGGCTGTAGAGCGAATTACCAACCACTACGGGCGACGTAGTGAGGCCATTTTTGAGGTACTGTGGAAGTCGGGAGATTCCACTTGGATGCCATATGACCAGGCGAGTAACCTAGTAGCCCTAAAGGAATATTTGGAGCTACTGGGATTTCCGAGATCAAAGATTTGCCTTATGGATCTGGGAAGCCACCTGCAGATGACGTGCAACTGTTCACGGGATGTGCAAGCTTTGATTGTAACATTCTGCAATGGGATAAATCAGCCCAAGTGGCGGGTAGCAAGCCTAAAAATCCCCCCACGTCGCCCATTGCAGAAATCCCGCTCTACTCAATTGCTATGGTCTGGCACGGAGACATCATCGAACACTCTAAAATCTCTTCTGACTACGCCGAATGGAATGCTGCGCATCCCTGCTGTATCCGCCAGAACCGCGAGTCTTTTGTCATTTATACCTCGGACGATGACCCGGGTGTCGCTATCCATGCCTGCGACTTTCAGGTCGCCATTAGGCACAATCGTCGCCTTCACGATCCCGACCTCGACATCGCTTACAACCCCGGCGGCTATATTCGACTTGCCGAGCATATGAATGCCCTCGATGCGCCTCGTTGGGCCATCTATCACCCCAATGACGATACCACCATCTGGCCCGCCGAGGGAGACCTTCCTACCCTTGCCGAGTTTATGGTCCATGACGCCGATATCTATGACCCCGCCATCCCGAATGGAAAGGTCTTGGTCGACGTGGACTTCCAGAAGCGCGCCATCGAGCTCATGTTGAACAATGATCAGCGTCGTCAGCGTGCCATCGAGTTTACTCGCGCGAAGCGTGCTATCAAGCGTTCTGGAGAAGTCGAGGGGAAGCTTTCGGCTGACGAGCGCGCCAAGCTGGCGCTTAAACAGGCACGTGTTCGTGCAGATTACGTGGCTCGGGCCGGCGCCAAGGCCAAGGCGAATGCGCAGGATGCCGCACCGGTCAACAACGGCGAAGGCAGCAGCTCCAACAACGAAGACGATTCGATGGGGCAGTGAACTCGTCGCGAGACGCCGAGCTGGAGGGCGTATGTAACGGTCACGTACAAGACCTTGTACGTATTCTATTTACCACATTCCTTTTCTTCTATCTCCCTATCACATACACTCCTTATACCATTTTCCTCACTCCAACGCGTTCTCGACTTAACGCTACACGCTCCTTAACCTATATTTCCGTTCGCCTTCATCCTATCATCCCATCATACCCGATTCGGGCTGCATAGCCACATGATCCGTAGTATATATAGTGACCTGTAACGTAGATAGTTCTTCGGTTAATCTACTACTTACAACAGTCAGATTCGCCACCCCAGTGTGCCGGAACTCGTGCTCTACGCTTCCGTCACAAGTTCCCAAGGCTGTGAGTCGTTCTTTCCCGCCTCAGGTTGACACACATTTTCTGTCGTATTATTTAGGGCAAGCTCTACATTCAAGAGTGAGAAACCTTCCTCGGTACTGCGGCTGCTCAGGTAAATGATCACCGCACCGCTCGGCTACTGTGTCCAAATGCAAACCAATAAGACAAGTTTCGACTGAGCGAACATATAGGCCAGCTAGGCCCACAACCAGATGTTCGTTCTAGCGACGCCGCGTTGGTCGCCTTCTGCAGCCGGGTCGTCCAATAAGAAGTTCCGTTTCTCCCTAAATATCTGTACAGTCAAGCACATTGTGACATCTGTCCCGTGGTTCAATGAGTAGACAAATGTGCCGTTGGACATCCCCTGGATAATACTGAAATTACCATTTATTGCAATCTGGACGACTCCCATTCGAATGCATATGGCAGCTCGCCAGGGCCATCCATCATTCCATGTGGCGGCGGAATGCCCGCTTTACTTGTCTTCCATAGCGAGGAACGTCCATACCACACATCTGGGTACCGCATTAGCATCACTACAAAATAATGAAAAGAGTAGAATACCTGCTGCGCAATCATGACAACGAAAGCCGCAAGCAAGGCGCGGCGAACCCGAGGGATCGTAAAGAGCTCAAAGAAATGCGTAAAGTATTTTACCGCGCGCAGGACCGCAGATGTCTCCATCAGTTGGCGGTGGACGTAGGTAGTACAGATCACGGGCCGCTTGCCCCGGTGTTTCGCAGGTTCCTGAAGGAGGCGTTGGCGTCCTGGTAGCGCGCCTTCTTCATAGGTCTCGTGGAGATTCTTTGAGAGAGTCATAAATAAGGCCACACGTGATAAAGGATGGACGACATATCCGGGCAGAGGTAGACTCCGAACATCAGCGGGACAGCAGGGCGGAACGCGGAGCCGAGCAGCAACCTCCATGCAAATCTCCTGACTTGATAAAAGCCCAGGTTGGCACAGAAGCCCAGGAAAATGCCGAAGGCCGTCTGAGAAAATTGGTGAGCTCGCTTTCGATCGGAAGGGATAGTGGTCACCCAGAGTTGTCGCGACAAAGCTGGAGTGATTTGGAGGGCGAGGAAGGTGGGAGGGCGAAGACGAGGAAGACGAAGACGGGGGCGATTGCGCAGAGGAAAAAGGAGGCTCCTGGGCCCGTCCCGCAGCCGCGCTGTCTCCATCTCCACATCTGCGCGAGTACTTCTCCATCTCCACCTCCCTGCTTCTCTCCTATCTCCATTTCCATTTCCATCGACGCCCGCAAGCGCACGACACCCCACCTCCAGCGCTCGCTGACAAGGGCTCCGAGGACGAGGGCGTGGGACGCTCCCGCCTCGACGTCCCGCACGTATGCGCGCGGGGGGGCAGCATCTTGAAGCCAAGCTACCTGCGGCTACGATCGTCGATGGCGGCGATGGGGGCAATGACGAGGGCGGGAACGGGGACAGCGAGGGCGAGGGTGAAGGTGGGGGTAAAGGCGGGCGCGGGGGGTAAGGAGAAGGAGAGGGTGGCGTGTACATGTGCCTCGACGTCCTGCACGTCTGCATACGCGCACCCTTGGTGCAGGGCGCGGTGTCTTGAAGCCAAGCGTAGCAGGGACGATCGTCGATGAAGATGACGATAACAGTGGGGGACGACCGCGGTGGGGGTGAGGGTGAGGATGAGAATGGGGGCGGGGGGAGAAGGAGAGGTCGGCGTGTACATGTGTGCCCCATACACCCCGCCTCGACGTTCGCGTGCAGTACCAATGCGGCTGCGCGGAGTTCGGAAGGCAAGCCGCCGAAGTCGTACTGCGCGCCCGCCCGATGACGGGGACGGGTACGGAGACCGCGCGGGAAGGAGAGGGCGGCGTGTACATTGTGCAGGTGCGCCACGCGCGCGCCATACACCCCCGCCTCGGGGTCCCACACGTGTCACGTCTGCATCCGCACCCTTGGGCGCGGCGGCACGGCGAGGCGTCTTAAAGCCGATGACGGGGACGAGGGCCGCGAGGGTAAAGGCGGGGGCGTGGGTGTGGCGGGTACGAGGGTGGGATGCACACCCATACACCCCCGCTTCGACGTCCCGCACGTCTGCAAGCGCGCACCCTAATCGCGGTAGCGCGGCTATGCTCGCCGAAGCCGAAGCCGATGACGGGGACGGGCACGGTGACGGTGGGGGCGGCGATGGGGACGGGGACCACACGGGTGGGGTGGGGTGGGTAGAGAAGAGGGGGCGACAACTCGACTTCCTCTGCGTCTTGAAGCCAAGCGTGGCCAAGAGGTACTCCGCGCCCAACGAAGATGACCGCGGGGGTAAGGGCGGCGACGGGACGATGTGGGCGAATAAGAAGGAGCGAGTGGTGGCGAGGGGGGCGGCGCCGGGGAAGGTGATGATGACGGCGAGAGCGGGGAGGACACGCTCGTGCGCACCCGCGTCTCTACCTCCGCTTCCATCGAACGCGCTTTTCCATCTCCTCCAGAGACGCGCACGCACGCCTTGCATCCCCTTCGCTATTGCCATCCCTCCTCCACACCCATCCCCATCTCCAGCTGCGCACGCCTCTATACCTCCACCCCCATCAAAGTCGATGCGGTCAAGTGTGTCGCGTGTCGCCGTAGAGGAAGGAAGAATGGCGAGGAGGGCGGAGAGGAAGTGGCGGCGTCCTAGGTCTGCGAGGAGGCGGGGAGGCGGAGAGCGGCGGGCGCTGCTTCATGGGGATGCGCACGTTGCTCGGACTGGACTCCCCACATTCGCACGCCGGGAAGCGGGAAAGCGGGAAAGGGACGGCGTAGCCGGGAGGGAGGGAAGGTGGGTGGGAAGGTGAAGGGGACCGCAGACTGCGCGCCAGGACGCAAAGTGGGGATACTTGCGCGCCTCCTGTCCCGTATGCGTACACCCGAATAAAGCATGGATTTGGCGGTCCGCATGCGATGATGTCGGCGGTGCACGGTCCCGCACGGGCGCAGCACGATGTTGCAGGTGGAACCGGGTGAGGATGAGCGCGAGAGGGACGCGGGCGCCACTCGGCGTTGTCGGGGAGTCGGTCGCCGGCTACAACAATAAGATTAATTCTTTCGCAAAGGAAAGGAAGGGTTCTACGGAGTAGCATTTGAATGAACAAAGTTACGCGGGGCGATTCCCAAGATCAGTCTCTTCCCTGCCTTGAACTCGTAAGCACACCGGCGGAAGGAAAGTAGAAAGGAATGAAGACGCACAGATATCCGACGGACCGACTCGCAACGTCGCGGACGGTGTCATAGGCATTGCCAGGAGTTGACCAATCAATCCTGCAGAAAATGGTGTCCATATCCTGTGAGACACGTCCCCGGGTTCCAAGGGTCAAATAGAGGAAGTCGTCCATCGCATCGAGTGCAAGATGTCAATCAGCGGCTGTGCCACCTACACCGCCACAACTCCCTTTCTCTCTCCCAACCACCTAGGCCAAGACACATACGCTCTGCCGCGAAACCAATGACTTGCTGCAGTCTTGCTTTCAGATTGGGGTAATTAGGGGAAGTCAAAGTTAAATTCCACAGTCGATTCAGAACGCGATTCAGTGGTCGATTCATCTGTGGATTCTTGTTTTTGAATCACCCGTGAATCGACCCAACTTTGACCGCACCCGATTCGACTTTGGACCAGTCGCTCTGATGGGGAGAGAATTTGAGATATGGAATCGGCGGCATCAAACGGCGGCGGCAGCGGCGGCAGGACTGATGCACGTGCAAGTTGCCACATCACCTCCACCAGACGCGCCTTCTCTCATCCCTCCACCACCTCCCCACCGTCCCTCCCCACCACTGCATTTTCCCGCCGCCGGTGCGAGTTTCGCGGCCGCCTCTGTGCGATGCAAACACGTCTGCAACCGCCCTCGCCCTCGCCATGCGAAATGCGAATGTCGTCCGCCGAACACTTCAGAACGCGAACGCGCTGCTCCCGCCCTGCGCTAGTTCGCCAGTTTCCTGCCGCCACGAGCTTCGCGGTGGCCTCTGCGTGAAGCAAACGCCTCCGCGCACGCCGCCATACAAACACCTGCCTGCTGATCAGTGCAGAACGCGAATGCGCCGTCCCGCCGCTAGTTTTGTAGCTGCCGTGCGCTAATTGCCCCTGTCCTGCCGCCACGAGTTCGCGGCGGTTCCTGCGTGATGCAATTTAATCAAACGCCTCCGCGTCCTCACGCATCCCATGCGAACGCCCGCCTGCCCATGAATGCAAACGCGCCCGCTGATTTCCCGGTGCCCGTCGCTGGTAATTTCAATATATCACTTTACAGTATTTTTGTGTAGCTACTGCTGTATGAAATGCGTATGTGCGCATCAAAAACCTACATACAGAAATTTCGCCTCTGGCACCTCCAGAGGAGGTGCTGGCGGCCAACACCAGTGGTATGAGTAAAAGAGGTATTATTCCCCGAGCAGAGGGGTACCTCTTAGGGGTACTTACATAATAGTACTAAACAACATCCGATCAGTACCGGAAAGTTCCGCCGCCTCTGCCGCCGCCTCTGCCGCCGCCTCTGCCGCCGCCATTTGATGCCGCCGATTCCAATTCCCAAATGCTCTCCTGATGGGAGTCGATTCGAAGTCGAATCCCGCGTGCTCGAATCACGAAGCGATTCGAATCCGATTCTGATGTTGTTGCTACTCCGGAGTATTCAGGTCGATTCTGGGTTTTTCTCGATTCCGAGTTGATTCAAACCTTCAGAATCGACTTCTGAATCGACCTCTGAATTGACTTCTGAATCACCTCCAAAATGTAACTTTGACTTCCCCTAATATTGTCTTGATTTTGACCAGGACTCAAGAGGCTCCGCAGAGCACCTTTGCGAATCGGGCCGCACATAGGACCAAGATACTTACATAATCCCTGCAACTTGAACCGAACAGTTTCGTGACAGTAATTATTAAAAGGCTCAAGCTTGTACTCCCAATCAGCCAACCAACATCCCAATGGATCTCTTGAAACTTCTCGTTCAAATGTGCAGGAATCATTTATACAATGGTATGGGGCATATCAAGGGCATATACTGTAACTCTATTAAGACTTCCCTCGTACTCCAAACTTGGAGCTCAACACTTGCGGACGAGGATAAGCTGCCAGAAATTAGATCAGAGAACCCAAGGTTTTAGTGGGCACTGAACCTCCCTCATCGCATCCCGCTCCCCAGCCAGCAGGAGAGGTCAGAATCGATAGGTTCGGAGCCCCACACTGTTGCATGCCGCTTCGTGCTTAGTGCATTCCCTGGGCGGTGGTCCTCCATATTATATTTATTTTGACTCCTCTCTCTCGGAGGTTAATGACCTCTGTTCCTTATGCATTCTGGAATTGTTAGTTGTCCCGTCTGATTTCGTACGACCAAAAAAAAAAGGAAGTAAAATAATTCAGGGCCCTATGGCAAAAAAAAAAGTCACCACTTGGTTGACGGAAGCACACCTCGGGTCACCCAAAGAAAAACATTCATATTTGCCGAAAAAGAGTTGCTCCCGGTCACTTCAAACGCGCGATGTGTTGATCAAGAAAAATAAACCAAGGAAAAAGACACAATTTGGACTTCAACAAATGTGTTTAGGATGGTACAGATTGCACTCAGGCTCAATGAGGTGAGGGTGTTTGTACAGAATGAAGCAGCAGATGCATGGTCTGCAGAGGAGCTTGCACAGCTCAAGATCAACTACGAGGAGTACAAGGCAGCAAAGGAAGCTGGAACCCAGTGGAGCAACTCGGCATGTGCTGCAGATGGACAAGCACTGGGGAGGAGCTTTTTGAGGAGGTAAGTGGAAGCGGTGGACGTGGAAGTGGTGGAAGCTGACTTTTGATTATTATTTCACTGTAGTTATCCTTCTCGAGAAGCAGACCAGCGCTCGTGGGTTTCTCGTCATCACCAAGGGCCATGTCAATGACAGTATCCGCGCCCAAATCCTTGGCACCCCGGCAAACCGCAAATTCATCCCAGAAATCCTCAAGATGCCCGTCAACTCACTCCCTCTAAAGTATGAGCAGTGCCGAAGTCACAGATGGGTTGTGCGAGAGCAACGCAAGGAGTAAACGCGGGCTGTTTGACGAAAGGAAATCGAATAGCAAGGATGTAAGGGACGGAAACCGGCAACGGCTCAATGAGCCTGAAATTACAGAAGGGGCGTGGAGCTCCATACCAAGCTCAGCCAGATGGGGGAGCGTTGTGAGACTGACAGCATCGGATGGCCGGTCGGGCAGAATCCGGATGCAAAGGGAGAGCCGAGCCAGTACAGGACTGCCCCGGAGAACAGCAGCAAGCTGCCCCATTGTCCAATCCTGCCCAGGTGCTCGATACTGGGGCACAAGAGTTGTTATTCTCGTGAACAGCGCGATGTCTTCCCATCAGAACGAGTATCATAAAGTCGGAGAGACTCCATGGCGCGAACGCCGAAACTCCCGTCTAGTGAATGGGGCAAAGATCTGCGGAGGCCCACCCAATGGAAGGTCTAATATCTCGCCCTGCCACGCCACAGTGAACGAGCGCAGGTGGCGGAAGTTGACCGTGTTATTACCATCGAAACGAGATGTTAATCACTGAGATCTTGCTGCCGCCGTTATCAGTTTGATCTGCTGTATATACCCGCGCAATGTGAGCGCCACTTATTTCTCCAGAATGGCTGAGTGGTATTACTATGCATTGACACTATTCAAGGTCGAGGCACGGGAGTCGGAAGGTCAGCTATTCGATCTGTCCACATTTTCTGTCTGAACACACCTTAGCTGAGTTTGCGCCCAAATAGTTCGGCTGATGTTGAAGTGAGTGGAACCAAGAAGGAGAATAATAAGGGCAGGTTCAGCCAGCCTCCGAGCTGTGATGGATCTGGATTCGGCGTTGATGAATGAAGGGGGCATTGAGCAATGGATAAAAATACTCTAACCCCTAGGGAACTGCGCGCAAGTGGGAAGAGGAAACAAAGTTCGGAGTCACTGTATTACCATCTAACTTTAAGCGTCGCCCTCATTCTGAGCCTAAACTAGCCATGAGCTGGCCAGAGCTACACGTGGACGGGGCTATGTGGCGGCGGCTACCCGTAAAGCCTTGAGCCAGCAGCATAGCCTCAGCTGGCCGACGGCGAGCCAGAGCTCCCAAACGTCGGCTAATTGGACCTTGAATGCAGTGAAGGGGCTGCTCGGTGCAAACCCGCTTTTGCGTTTTTATGGCTCTCACAAGACATGCCGCAGCTTCGCTCCGGCCTCAATGCCGGGTCGTAAGATCATAGGAAACAGATATTATTCCAGGCGCGAACTAAGCAGAATGATGATATAGAGAAGAAATGAGTTTCTATAGGGTGCCCTGCCTTACTCGACTAGTCGGATTTTGGAGAGGTCTAGAGTTGAGAAGTCCGTGAGACTGCGATGGCGTGAATGAAACGACTTGAGAATTGACAGGGACATTCAGAGCCAGTGAATTGAGGGTACATAATATTATGTTTGCACAATGTCGGGAAGCCTGGGATCTCAGGTACAGTGGGAGCTCAGGACTCGAAAATCTTTCCATTTGAACCGGTTTGGCACAGCGAAAGAGACAATTTATGCGTGGAGAATTCTCGGTGGCGTACGTGGCCGCAGGCGCATTAATGAGCCGCAGTGCATATCTACGCGATAAATTGAGAATGGTTGTGAATCTCAGTATGGATGCATCAGCTGGTTCATTTGGCTCCGTGCCGGCGACGTTTGCACAGGCCGCGGTGGTAGAAAGAGACAGCCGAAGAGATCTGCCAGTGCAAATGGGGAGATAAAGTCTGCGGTGCTGTCTGGCGGCAGTTTGAGGCAACGGTTGCACAGTGCGTAGTTGCATTGATGGGGATGGTTTTGAATGCAAATGGAGATGGAAAATGTTAATTTCAAGGACGAGAAGAGAGCAAAAAAAAATGGAGATAAACCTTCATGGGGCAAGTGCACTGCCGACGAGGCATTTGCTGTAAAGAACGGTTAATGTAACTCCAGACCCTGTTCTTCCTGCAGATAACTGAAGTTCCACACACAAACCTTACACTACGTCCCGCTGATACATTGCATATGCCGTTTGAGGTACGCCACAAATTATCTCTCTCACTCGCGGTTCAAAACCTATACGTAAATACACGCGTGGTGACGTAGATACAACTCGGTGCTCTCCCGTGAAGGTTCCAGGCTTCCGCAAACACTCATAACGCACAGGGTCAGGGTGCATCTTGCACTCTGGAAAAAGTGAGGTTTCAGTGGGGCCAAAAACGTTTCGGAAATGGTTCATATCAGCAACAGAATAAGTAGACCTGAAAGTGTACCTGAAATCTGTGTTTCTGGTCGAGCTGAAATGGTAACACAAACGGGTCGTTTCGGAAACAGCATCTGAGGACCCGAAAATCCTCGTTTCTGGGTCCATATCCGCCTCACTGATACAGAAGCTGAAACGAAGGGTTTCAGGAGCAGTTTATTGTGCCCTGAAAACAATAGTATCCGCCACAATTTCGGGTGTTGCCGATACTATTGTTTCCAGGCTTCCCGAAATCGGATCGGGCCGATGGGTTTCAGGTTTCGGGGGCACCCGAAACTATAGCTTATATAATTCATTAAGGTAACAATAAACTGCTCCTGAAATCTATGATTTCAGCAGGAGTTTCTGGAAGGCCAATATGGTTCCCGGTACAGGACATTTCAGGTGAATGAAAACTAATGCTGAAACGACTTGTTTCAGCATGAATTTCAATCCTTCTGAAACATTGCATTTTGGTGGCACTTTCAGGGCTATATATTTGCTTGCTGATGTGAATTATTTCAGAAACGTTTTTGGGAGCCCCGACACTTGACTCTTTGCGGAGTGTTGGGTGCATCCCGCAAGTTTTACCTCACGGATCACGGATCAAGGCCGAGCCAAATTAGGCACTGGGCGCGATGTGGCTCTGCTCACTGCCTCCTCGCGCAAAGACTTGTAAGGCGCGCTCGACTTGCAGTGTTCGCTATTGCCCGCCATGCGTCTGCCTTTCCTGGTTTTGGCTGCCTTCCTTGCGTCCTCTTTTGCTCAAGACCCAGATGATCCTAGTACGGTACAAGATCAGGTGCCATATGACAACGAGCATCATGAGCTGTGAGTATCGTCCATTCTGGACGGCGCGTTTATCTCATTTGCTATCGAAGATATCAACGGTTCTCGAGTGTGGTCCACCGCGGATCGAAGCGGGACTTTCTCGAGGGGGACTTTCTTGAGCGGGACTTCAGCCTGACGAAACGGTTTCCGAAAGTTAACCCAGCAATGGTTCTGAAGATACGGACCGCCGTGTCTCGCACGGCTCACCTCCCCCATTATTTCTGGACTGGAACTCTTCCCCCTCATCGCCAGGAAGATTCGGTTCAATTCATTGCGCGCGCCGCAGCGAGAGACCGTGGCGGCATCACACTCGAAGACACTGTTGACGGGATCGGCATGCCTCCTTGGACTCAGCAAGACCAACTCGCCCAAGATACATGGACTTACGCCTCGACTCTCTTTGCGCGCAACACTACAGGCGTTGCCTATGTCTTCAGAGGGGAACGGTATCGGCCGACGAATGTTTTCGACACTGAGGTACGTTCACAATCTATCTTCATCGCCCAATCTCAGTCCCTCCGTTCGTTGTTTAAGGAACTGCCCAATTTGATCGCCAACCCAAATGTTCCCGCCGTATACCAAATCCTTCTGCATCCAGATGGGGCCGAGGACCCGGTCGTTCTCTGGCCTGAGCAAGCGCCGACGTCGGCGGCCTCTTCAGTGCTGGTAAGACCCACCGATGCTCGTCGGTTTCATGTTTGACCGAGCCATCTGCGTGTGCAGGCGGACCAAGTATCCACGTCCTGCACCATCTACTCTCGCAGCGCTTTATGGCGGCGCCAAAGGTCGGAGTCGACCCCCAACTTCGCCACCCGTACACGGTGGGGCTTCTTTTATGGCGGGCAAAGCTCCATAACAAATCCCGGGGCATTCACATACTCTATCGCGCCGGCGACTACCACGGTGCCAGGCTCACAAGCGGACATGGCCTCATGGGTTAACTCCCATCCGACTTTCGATGCGCAATTCTCCAGTTCGACTTCCTTTCAGCCAACAACGATCAATTATGGGACCGGGTGGATTGCCTACGAGACTGCTTGCCCGTGAGCCGTTCATGTACCGGCTAAACATCGCTGTTGACATTCATACGCAAGGAATGCCTACCAGATTGACCGCATGGGCGGCCTCAAGGTCCGGGGTTTGCCAGCCGGCGACTCCATCACAGTTGGTTTTGAGAGCTCAACTGGGAACGGATACCGCGAAACGCTAGAAGAGAACATCAAAAACCCTCCTTGGATGAATGGGCTCGCGTCGAGGCAAAACGGAGACGTCAATGCCGTGGACTTTATTGGCTCACAGATCTCTGGAACGATGCCCGATCCAGACAACGAGGTCTGTTGTTCACACTTTTATTACGACTAACTCCTTCTGAAGCGCTCACAGGGCCATTCTGGTGCAGAGATCAACACGATTGGCGGTTTCCTTATGCCCGATCTGTCCCAGAACCCTACTGTTATCTTCCTCCTCGCTGGAACGAACGACATCAACAATGGCGACGATATCGACAACGCCCCCGACCGTCTCATGGCCGTCGTCGACGCCATTACCCTCGCGTTACCCAACGCCGCAGTCCTAGTTGGCACACTCCCCTTGAACGGCGATCCCGGAAAGGAAGCCGAGTGTAACACGTTCAATGACGCGATTGTTCAAGAGCTGCTCCTGAGATCCGCACTTGGCGATAGAGTCTTGCCGGTTTACATGGACAGTTTGGGCCCGGAAGATATGACTGACGGTCTTCATCCAAAGTCCGTAATACTCCTCTTCTTCCTGTTCCCGGATTTCTCACGGCGCGCAACGATATTCAGTGACCAAGGATATAATACGATGGGATTGGCCTGGTTCGGTGCGTTCTGGCAAGCGGCTCAGTTCGGGTGGATCGACCCTGCGGAAGGCGATTTGACAAGCGGAAATGGGCAAGGGCATGAATTTTGCCCGAACAATCCAGGCACGTCCATTTTCTGTGTTCTCAATCTTCCGGGAAGTATAACGTCGCACAGTTTGGTACCCTCAAGGAGAAATCGCCAACGGCGCCGGCCTTGGCGCCAACGGCGGTCTCTTCAACTGCATGTCACTGTGCGTATCTCTAAATTATTTTCAAAGCTCAACCCATTGAGCCTGAAAGTAGTGAAGGACGTGATCCCACATGCTCTTGTCAGTTCGTTGATCCCAGTCAGTCGGCGCAGGTTTTCCCTGTGCCCCCGAGCGGGCAATGTTCGGATCTGAACGACAATAGCACTGCCGTGCGCTTCGCTGGTGACTACCTTGTTAATGTTCCACGCATCGCTTGACCCACGCTGCGCAGACCTGAACGGTGATGGACGTGCAGAATATTTGTGGCTCGACGCGCACGGAGTTACCACTGCTTTCTTGAATCTTGGCTCCACGCAAGGAGGTATGTCATGACTCGGCTTGTTTCTTTTTTCTTCGGCGACGGGGCCGCTCACGCAACGCAGGGACCAACGCTGGCCAAGTCCAATGGCTTCCTTCCGGCGTCATTGCCACGGGTGTCGGCGCTGCGCGACACCAGGTTCAATTTGCAGGTATGCACATATTGTCCCGCGTTTGCGCACCAAGAAACTAATTACCATTCTAGATCTCAACGGCGATGGACGCGCCGAATATCTGTTCGTTCACGATGATGGCTCGGTCGATGCGTGGTTGAATCTGGGCGGTCCAGATGATGGTCCTAATGCACGTCTCCATCTGCATTGCCTAGAGTGACGGTGGCGATTAACAACTCCTTTCAGGCCGCGAAAGTTACGTGGTTCCCCGCAGGCACGATCGCAACTGGGATCGGCAAGGACGGGACTGGTAGGTAGCGTCCGCACCCAACTGTCAACATACACTCACATGCCCGCCTAAGGTGTTCGGTTCGCTGATCTCAACGGCGACGGCCGCGCCGAGTATCTGTATCTCGAAGCGGATGGAGCTATGACTGGTTAGAATTTGACTTCTTCCCTATTGGATCGTTGTTAAACTGCCTGTACCTCAGCGTACCTGAATCTTGGATCCCCGAACGGCGGAACGGGAGTACGTGCGCTTCTCATACGCTATCACTTCTCACTGAAGTACTGCAGGCTGCGAATGTGAACTGGCTGCCTCAGGACGTGGTTGCGACTGGGCCCGCGAACGGAGCCACACGAGACAACGTTATCCTTGCCGACGTCAATGGTGACGGGAAGGCGGACTACCTCAGTGCGTGTTCATTTCTTCACTTCCTTCGCTCCACTCATTGTTATTGTTCCTCAGCCGTGACGCACACCGGAGGCGTCGTCGAGGTGTGGCTCAACGGCGGCGGTCCCGACAACGGTCCGAATGTCAGTATCTCCTCCCTCCATGCTTGGTGAATTCTCCGGCACTTATTCACGTATCCTTTAACCCCAGGCTGCGAAGGTCGTGTGGCACCCGCAAGGTGTAATTGCGACAGGTGTCGGCTCTTCTGGTGCGGGTGTGCAGTTCGCGGACCTCAATGGCGACGGGCGCGCGGAGTACCTCGATGTTGACGCCATGACCAGTGCCGTGAACGCGTGGCTTAACGGGTGCCCTTAGACCGTGGATGCGCCAATTCTCCATCACATTCATTATAATCGGTTTGATGGTTCAGTTGCTCTTAATCTCGTTTTTTTTATCGAATTCGTCTCGTCTCGACAACAGACATAACATAGTAGTGGTATCAACAACATGTGAATCAAATATTCAAAGTTTGCTGGATCGACGTTTTGCGAGCTCCCTGTCCTAATGAACTAACTGCGTCGTTTGTTCACTGTTCACTGTTCTCCGCCTTTTATAAACTCTATCCTTTGAATTATCCACATCAATAACTACTATATACATTATAGTCCCCAGTTGAACGCCGCAGCGATGTTGTCAAATTTAACGGCCTAGCCGAGCCGCGGCAGATCGGTTACAAACATTGATGCCATGAAGCCGATCATAAAGGGCTGCGTTTTCCTGTCGCACGCGCTGAGGAGACCGAATCCAAAAGCACCGAGTGCTGTAGCCCGTATCGACGAAGACCTTTGAGGAGTAGAATGCCTGCGGTCCAAGCGCAAGTGTTGAATAGAAGGACAGAGGATGGAGTGGAATGAACAAATAATGTTGACTATGCGACAGTGGCAGAAAGCGTGAATAAGCAACCACTTTTCGAACAGAGAAATGTGCGCTTACTTCCTAATCGTTAGATAAAAGTCAGGTTACATGAGTTAGCGAGTGTCGTCCATACCACACATCTGGGGACCGCATTAGCACTACCACAAAATAATGAAAAGAGTAGATTACCTGCTGCGCAATCATGACAATGAAAGCCGCAAGCAAGGCGCGGCGAACCCGAGGGATCGTACAGTGAAGAGGTCAAAGAAACACGTAAAGTAGTTCGCCCCGCGCAGGACCGCAAACTCTTCCATCAGTTGGCGGTGGATGTAGTACAGATCAGCCGCCTGAAGCTCGGTGTTTCGCAGGCGCCTGAAGGACGCGTAGGCGTCCTGGTAGCGTGTTTTTTGTCATAACCCATCGTGGAGATTCTTTGAGAGAGAGTTATGAATGAGAGATCACGCGCGATGAAGTATGGACGCCATACCCGGGTAGAGGTGGACTCCGCACATTAGGGGAGAAACGCGGATCCGACTGCAACCTCCATGCAACTCTCCCGACTTGGTAAAGGGCCAGGTTGGCGCAGAAGCCCAAGAAGATGCCGAAGGCCGTCTGAGAAAATTAGTGAGCTCGCGTTCGATTGGAAGAGATAGTGTTCGCCCAGAGTTGCCACGATATGACGAGACCGCCGCGAATTGAAGCCGGGGTGTTTTCAGCGGCAAAAACCTGTGAAGATTGAGATGAAGGGATCGGAACGGCGAGCCTTCGGTGAGCGTACAGGAACCGTCGAAGCCTTGGTTCCCACTCCGAGACCGAGAAGAATTCGGCAAACCTTTCGCAGAAGATATTCAGCCAGGCGGCGAATGGCGAAGATCCGGCTCACGGGCCATGTTTGCGCACAACCGGATCCAATAACTGCAGAGATAACAGTCACAACGATTTACTACTTACCCGAAAGCGTGCAAAAGATTCGCAGAAGGAAATGATGCCTAGTAAGACAACGTTGATAGTCGGATATCGTCCGGATTGCAATGGCCTGAGGAGAAGTCGAGGGTGAGGTCGACCCACCTTCACATCTCCGCCATACGCAGGCCCCATCCGCATCCGCAATCCGTGCGTAGGGGCATTCCTTCCCCTCCATCCGCACCTCCGTCTCCAATTCTCGACTCACTGAGGGCGAGCGCACGATGAACGCGCGCCTTCTCTACCCCCTCCTGCTCCAACTCCATCCCCAGCTCAAGCGCTCAAGCTCCGTCGACGCCAAGATGGGGGCGCACACGTCGATGCCAAGATGCAGGAGCACACGCACACGACGCGATCTCCAGCCCCGCCGCTCCCCATCTGCGCACGCCTCTCTACCTCCATCTCCACCGCCGTCGACGCACGCGAGGATGCACCGGAGAAGAAGGTGAGCATGGGAGTGTCGTTGCCATCGTCGTAGGTCTGCGAGGGAGGCGGGGAGGCGCGGCTTCACGGGCACGGTATGAGCTGCAAGTACTTGAGGATACCGGTTTGCAGCGCTGGCCGCTCGCGAATGGCGCGAGACGAATGTGTTGCTTGTGTATTCGCACGCTGGGCGGCAGGGATGGACAGCGTGGCCGGGAGGGAGGGAGGGAAGGTGAAGGCGGACGGCGGACGACGTGCCAGACCGTGATGTGCGCCTCCGCTATGACCCCAGAGAAATCGAGGAGAGCACGGAATCCTAGCGCGCGGAGGACACGCGCGCGTACACCGCAATAATCCATGGAGTGGCGGTTGTATGTACTTGATTGATGATGACACGGACGAGGAGGAGGAGGATGTTGGCGGGTCCGTACGGCTCCCACGCCACGGTGGGAGGGTGGAGCGCGGTGGAGATTGAATGGGTGGAGAGAGTGGACGACGCGGAGTTGAGTGGCACTCGGTGTTGTCGGGGATGTCGTACGATTGGCCTTGGATTTCTAAAGCAACGGGATTAATTGCTTTTGCGTGAGGGGAAAAAGGAAGGAAGGGCTTGCATGGAGTATCATTTGAGCGGACAGAGTTACGCGGGGCGATTCCCAAGATCAGTCTCGTCCCTGCCTTAAACTCGTAAGCACACCAACGAAGGAGGAATGAAGACGCAGAGGCGTAGAGACGACGCCATGCACGTTCGCGTTCACCATGGCGGCGAGTATAACAAGATTCGAGCAAGGAAGCTTGACCGTTGCTATCAGAGACCAAAGAATACCGGATCCGCTGGAACCTAGGGAGTCGTCTATCGCGTCGAGTGTTGGTTCAGTGCAAGATGTCAATCAGCGGCTGTGCCATCTGCACCGCCACAACTCCCTTTCTCTCCCAATCCCCACCTAGGCCAAAACGCATACGCTCTGTCGCGAAGCCGATGACTTGTTGCAGTCTTGCTTTCGGATTGGAGTAATTGTCTTGATGTTGACCAGGACTCAAGAGGCTCCGCGAAGCACCGTTGCGAATCGGGCCATAGGACCAAGATATAATCTCTGCGACTTGAACCGATCAGTTTCGTGACAGTGGTTAACAAGACCAGCGCCCGACATAAGCATCGAACGGTTTAAACGGGATTGTTAAAACGCTTGTACTCTGAATCAGCCGTCCAGCATCCCAACGGATCTCTTGAAACTTCTCGTTTAAATGCGCAGGAATCATTTATGCAACGGCCCTATGTTTCAAGACCACATCCGCGATGAAAAGTAGTTTACAACCACACTCGAGCCGGCACTATCCAGAGTCGCGATTGCGCAAATATGCTGATCTGGCCGCACTAGAAACGCAATCCCGTCGCAGCCTACGGACAACTTCTCGTACAATCCTCCAAGGTCGCCACTACGTGCAAAATAGACCCTGCAACAACTGAGTGGTACTGAGTGGTATTTTGAACGGGTACAGATGCAATACCTATCGCAGCAACCATCAAGCAGGGCCAACGGCAGTGAAATCGATTCAACAATTAACGACGCATCGTTGTCAATTATGATGTGAGCCTTCAGGACATTGGCCGAGTGCCCAAACGCGGTTGCCCATTGGTCACTGGATGTGGCCAACCTTTCTACATTTTCTCTATTGAGCATGTCCCCCGGAAGGATGACCAATCGGAATCTTCCATCGAATGGAGAAATATCCTGGAGGTTCAGAGGCCGCCAATCGTCGGCGCGGATGATCTCGATACACATGGAAGTCGCGCTCCAATAGAGAGTCCAGCTGCCAGAGACTCTCCGGAAGTGTCAACCAGGTCCGAGGAGTAGCACAGACCGATTCCGCTGAGGAAAGCATTTGGGCAATTTGAACAAATACGAGCATGCAACGTACGACGCAAAAAGAATCTGTTCCCGCCATAAACTGAATGATATGGTGATACGAGAAGGTTTAGACAACACACCATCAGCTCCGATTTTATGCCCCAAAATCTTAACTGTGAAACACCCTATTGTTAACTGCGACCGGCTAATGTACCACCAAGAAAGAAAAAAAAGAAAAAAAAAATCCCGGTCTATTCCCGTACCCATCGGGTACGCGTCTATCTGTCTGTGGTGTGATGAACGATGAATATAGCGTGACCATCCCACCGGCGAGATTCCCTTCCCACCGTGCTTGTCTTGCCCTTGACTCCAAAGATGGTCCTCACCATACGCAAGGCGAATAACAAGGATCGAGTATTGCAGTACGGGACTGTAGCGGCTACCCTCTTGAAAGATATCGGGAATGCGTCCAACCAGCCCTATCTTCAGGCGATTGCCAGCGTCTCCCTGCTGATCATGGAGACGGTACAGGTGCGTCGCCTATAGTCCTTCTCAATAGCTTGCACTGACCACCCTCCCTCCCCCAGAGAGTGCGCGTCAACAAAGACGGTATATCTACCTTTTTACTCCAGAAAATCTATATTAAATTTCATTTCAGCGTGCATGAAAATGACCGAGCGGGCGTACGAGCTCATCTGCGCTATTATCAACATCTGCCACGACAAGGAGGCAGACCTGGCCCCGGCCATGATTCGCAGCATCACCCAGTTCTCCGAGTACGTCGGCTCGTTCCTAATTAGGAAGACCTACCGCTCATCCTCTTTGCAGGACTCTCGAGAAGATATTGGTCTTCGTGCGGAATCAAGTGAAGGGGGGGCTTCTGCGGAGGATGTTCCGCTCTATGGAGGATCAGACCCTCATCACGGAGTGTAATCAGGGCCTGAAGCACGCCCTCGACGTCTTCGGGGTACGTTTTTCTTGACTGGATCACTCCGCATACACCTGACTGGGATCCCAGGTCCAGTCCGGCATCATCGCCGCCATGACAATGGCTGAGATGCAGGTGCGATAGTCTTTCTCTGTCTCTGACACGTAGACTAATGCCACCACAGAAAGACGCCAAGCAGCGTCATGAGGAGCTTATCGTCATCCTCAAAGAGAGGCGCTCCAAGCCGAAGCGCACTTGCACTTCCGGCCCCGACGGCTCGGGGTCCTCGTCGTCGCGCAGGAAGCGCCCCTCCAGCGTTAAGACCGACCTCAGCCGCAGGTGCCTATTTTAGCCACCCATATAGCCCTTTCGATGCTAATTGCGCACCATAGCTCTAGCGCCGTCTCGATGCTGCCTGCATCGCCCGGGATCTTCTACGGTCGAGAGGAGGAGTTAACGCACGTCGTCAATACGATCACTCAGTCCAAACCCGCGCGCATTGCTATCTGCGGAGCCGATGGTCTTGGCAAAACGGCCCTGGCGCTCGCCGCGAGCCACAGCTCCGATGTGTCTCAGATGTTTGGCGTCCACCGCTACTTCGTCGAGTGCGAAGGTGCGAAGGACCCGAAGCAACTCGTCGCTGCGCTGGCGACCCACCTCGGGGTCGGGAGCACCAGCAGGAAGCACGTCATCCGACACCTCAGTACGCTTGCGACGGAGACGACGCCAGTCCTCGTCGTTCTGGACGCCATGGACCGCGCTTGGAAGCCTCATGAAAACCGCGGCGATGTGGAGGATGTCCTGTCGCTCCTCGCGGACCTGCAGTATCTGACGCTCATCGTAAGTCCTATCCTCTTTCGCAAAATGCAGCGACACCTAATTGCTTCCTGCGCAGGTCACTGTCCGCGGCGGTCAGCGTCCCCGTCAAGTCAAGTGGACGCACCCATTCCTCCCAATCCTCCCAATCCTCCGGCCCCTCCCCCCGTCCGCCACCCGCTCCACCTTCATCGACATCTCCGACATCTCGCCCGAAGAGCCGGGCCTCGACGAGCTGCTCGAGATCACGCAGAACAACCCGGGGACCGTCACGCACCTCGCGATCCTCGCGTCCTTCGAGGGTTGCTCCTCGCTCGTCTTGCACTGGCAGCAGGAAGGCCCCGCGCTTCTCCTCGACCGCGCGGACCGCACGCCGCAGCCAAAAGCCATCTTCACCGACGGCCTGCTCACCGACGAGCCGGAGATGGACGCGCCCACCGTCGTCGCGGAGAAGGACATCCTCGCGCTCCTCGACCCCGGCGTCCACGTGAGGGCGCCGAGCCCGACGATCGACAGCCTGCTAATGGAGCCCGCGCCGTCGATCGATACGCTGCGGCAGCAGATGCACCAGAGCTCGTTCGATAGCCTGTCGCCGCAGAGCTCGCTCGACAACCTGGCACGGCAGACGTCCCTGGATGGCCTGCTGCGGCACCTCAAAGACATCCAAGATGCTCTGGTGATGTTTGAATCATCTGATGGCTCCTCTGAGGACTCTTGTAGGTCTGCATGCACTCCCAACTACTTGTCTAACCGTCAACCACAGTCCTCCACGAAGCCCTCAGAGCTGCCATCCCCTCCATTTGCCAATTCGTCCATAAGGAGCATTACAGCGCCGTGATATCCGCTGCAGTTGGAATACTGGCGTCACTTGCGGCTCATCGTGAGTTTGTTTAAGCACAAGAGCCTTTCGAAAATTCTCTTACTCTGAATACAAGCAAGTCTGCATGAGGCCCTTGGGACGGCGGTTCCCTACCTGGTTTTCATTCTCGAATTTGACAATGATCTTGATCTTAAATACAAAACTGCTGTGGCCCTTAAATGTTTTCTCGAATATCGTGAGTCTATACAATGCCATCAGAGGTCAGCTGTTGAAAACGGATCATAGCTTCCATGCAACATCTTCTCGTGGACGACATTCCTCTCGTCTACGCTCATCTTGGTCATAACAACCAAGACAGCACGTGGACCGGCGAACAACTTGAACAACCTCATCATGATACTGATTTCCCCACGCACGACGCTACCACTACATCAATCCGTCGTTCTACTCAGGACTCTGGCATACGCCGTCGGGTACCACCATCGAAAGAAGAGGACTGTTACCATCCAAGTGTTCCGCAATCCCTGCCCGACGCGCACTTTACAATTCCTGAAGTACTACGCAACTATCTGAGGAATGTCCCGTTTCACGTGCCATGCAGCAGCAGTTCACCACAACCGCAACCCAACCCCATAGGTGGCCACACTATTTGGGGTGAATGGCTCACCCTTCCTGACTTAGGAAGGTGGCTCACCAAGATCAGGAACTATATTGGTGCTGCCTACGTTTTTGTCATTGCCCCTCCTTTTGTTCACGACAGAACAACCGCGTGGGATCTCGAGCGCTTGGGCCGTCGTCTAGGTGCATTCCAAACATGGGTGTGGGCTGCGAACGCGGCTCTCTTTGCGTATGTTCTTTGTGTATGATACTGAATCGGTCTCACCCAAAATACAGTGCCTCTATTGCGCTGTTGGCCTTAACAGGTGTCTCAAGCAGCCCTGTCGCAGAGAGCTTCGTCATCCTGTGCGGAATATTTGGGCTATTTGGGTTTGTCTATACGGTCTTCCTCGCCTTCCGTTTAGGAGATTGCAACATACAGTGCTCTACCCGGTTCATTGTCTGTTGTTGTTAAATTTTTTACGTCCAGGAATTCACATATTTCGTCAGGATCGCGCGAACTCCATCCAGGAAGCCCAATCATTTTGGAATGCTGGAATCATGCTATCTCTCCCTCTCACATGGATGAGCTGGTAATCTCATTGTGCCATTCCCACAGTTGAACTGAGTTATGATTCCACAGGGCGGTTGCCAGTCTCCTGTGTTTCATGCTTTCTCTTGGGGTTCAACAAGCGACCTTGGACGTTCAGCCGTCCGGAAGCAACCACGCCAGGATTGAAATTGACTCTCCCGCGCCGAAAGCGCTCAACATGTTGCAATTGTCGGGTTTTACGGTCACCATTGTGTGGAGTTTATCCTACGTATTCATGATTCATCATGAAATCCGCAGATGTACGGACAGCTCGAGTTCACCGTAACAAGGAAGTGGTTAAAATTACTTAGTAACTATTGATGAGGCCGATACTCAAATGAACTGACTTTTGCGAACTTATCCTCCCTAAAACTTCAGTACCTCATCTGTTTTATTTTCCTCCTCTCAAATTGATCATGATGCCGTACAAATTTGAGGGCCGCATCTTGCCTGCGTGCTGTGTCGAGAAATCTGCTTTGCTTTGTGCACTAAGAGTGGCAAACGCCTGCGCATGGGGAGAGTATTCATCTAGGAGAGCGCGATATACTTGTGTTATCCAGAGAAGGGCAAGCGAGAATTAGGTGGGGTGGAAAGCGACTGAAAATTCAGAGGCGGAAGTCGAGATATAGATTATTAGAACCTGAAAGCACGGCTTTTTCTCGAATACTGTATCCGGAGAATTGGTACGTGTCCTTCGCGAGTGGCAATTGACCAGCCAAATGGTTGATCATTTGGATGCAAATTGGCGGATTGATAACTCGAGTACACATCCGTTCATGGTTGATGAGCTGTACAGGCGGGTTCTGTGGTCAGCGTTCTCTGACCTCGATGTGAAACAATTCGACACTTTTATTGAGCTACAGTGGTGCTCTAAAAAAGCGCCGAGCCCCGTTTGAGCTCATTTCGTGGTCGAATCCCTTCAAACAAAATTGTAGCATGAACGTTCAGTAATTTCAAGCTCATATGGACAGAAAAGACTATACCATCCCTACTTCAATGTCCCGAAATAAAAATATTTGGCGTATTCTGAAAAATCGACGTTGTGAATTTGCACGCTATCGAAAAATGGTCATCACTCCATGAAAGTACCTGAAAAATGAAGTATACTCACATTTTAGTCCACTTGATTTGATACTCATTTGAGCTCACAATGGGCACTGCAAATAGGTCATTTTGGCCATTTTGAGAGCATTTTTGGCCATTTTCGCCTAAAATGGCGAACTTGAGAGCCTCTCATGAATTTGGAGACCGTTGAAAAAATACCGTTTGTAAACTGTTTTGAAGTTTTAAACTGTTTAGATACCGTTTCCGTTTAATTTACCTGCCTCCGTAAGCACTATGGAGTCTGCCTAGGTTGGCGATCAGTCTAGCGTAGGCTGATGGTATCCTAGAGCAGGTTGGTGGCGATTTTGGTATCCTGCTGCAGTCTGATACCCGTTGTAGGTTGATCGTGACCATCAACCTACATAGCGCCTCCAGAACTGGAACAACTTGCGTTAGGTTCTTTCCGTAGGTTGCTTTCTGTGCGTTGAGTGTGCGCAACCTGCCGCAGGTTGAGGCCTATTTACCTTGTGCTCAGTTCTGTGGGCAGACTGCTGGCTGTATACTCTTCAGAAAGCTAGGTGGCTGTACACTTTTGGGTGTAAAAAAAGGAAATCTGAAAAAATTCTGGGAGGTAGATCTGACCTTTGAAATGACCTTTTCTATACAATTTTTTTTTGGCCCTATCACTTCCCGTCTAGGATATCGCAAATATACAACCAGAGCTGGCAGTTTTCAAGCTCATATCTCAACAACCGTGGGGCTATTTACCTTGATACCAGAAGCGTTGGAAAGCAGCTGGAGAGCTCTACATGTGTGATACGATAGTATATACTGCCTAACCCATCTACCTCCCAGAATTCATTCTCTTCGTCGTGACGAGAAATGCCTGACACAAGAGAACCAACGCTTGCGATAGGTATGGAGCTGGAGAAGAAGGAGGACAATTACGGAGATCCCGGAGAGCGGTATGCGCAAGGGAGAATACAGCCAGAGAGTCGTGCTCAATGCCAGTGCTCAGATATGCAAATAAGTACGAGAGCCTGACGAGAAGAACCCTCAAGAAGATAATAATAACAGCCCTTAAGAGAACAATAATAACAACCCTCAAGAGAATAATGATAACAAGCGAAGACGACGAAGAGGAATGGTGTTCGGATGTGGATCTGGGTTTGGGCGTTTGGAGGCTGAATGGCCATGGGCTAAAGAGATCAAGAAGAGAGAGCGCCGAGGAAGAGGAACGGGCTGAAAACCCGGGGAAAAGCAGGCTGAAGCGGACGCGAGAGGAATTGATGTTTGAATCGGTTTCCTGGCAGGGAACGCATTAATAATGGAAGGCGCTCGAACGGTCTTGTAAATGTGTGTGACTGTAAGTGAGTGCCCATGGATGCATACATAGATAACTCGGGAAGGAGGAGCGTTGCGTCGAGTCCCGACATTTTGAAATACTGACGAGTAGAATAACAGAGCGCAGAGCAGGGATAAAACAGCGTACTCTATAATTAATGAGTATGTCGGATGTACATGCGCCGCAGTGATTTATTACGAGGGAGGGAGGTACCATTATCTCGTATTGCAGGCAGTAAGGAAGTAGAGGCCGCTGTACCGCCGTATCGGCAAGCCAGCCGATCTATGCACATATATCTGTCGACTTCTTTCCGCGTTCAGGCGAAATGGCAGGTAATAGGTAGGTCCAAGAAGGATGGAGAGGGAAGGGGAAGGGCCGGGCAAGCGCTCTCAGTCTTCCTAGAAGGGTCGGGAGAGCTACATAGAATATTCGCGTGGAGCGTACCGCTGTTTTGGGCTCTGAGCGTTCGTCGGGAAGAGAACGCTGGTGATCGTTATGAATGTTGTGGAAAAGGATTATGCTAACATTTGGCGGGGGAAGGAAAAACCAGGGGAGAATGGGGAATGCAGTGGGATGAACGCTGCTCCTTACTTTGACGGGAACGAGCTTCAAGAGAATAATCAAAAGTACAAAGCAGAGGCCATCCGAGGAGATGGCAAGAGCGAGAGATTCGGAGAGAGAAAAATTCGAATCCGAATGAAATCAGAAATGGCGATGATGTGGAACCTAACCGATCGGCGACCGATCGCGAAAACAGCGAAATTTGCGAGAAAGAGAATGGAGGACCCGAGAGTTCCAGGATATTCTATGGCTAGAGAGGGAAACATTTTTTCATTGCGTGAGGCAATTTGTTTCCCTCACGCCAGCGTTAGTGATTTTGGGGCCTTGATACTGCGAGCTAGTGAGTACCGAGAATTACAAGCAAGAAAGGAACCTGGAATTGCGACGGCTATGAATACGCTACTGTGGGAGTAAGTCGAGTTACTGGGATACCGGAGATCGCCATGCGCAAGGAAGAACATAACCAGAGGGGATGGAGGCTGCCGCACCGGATGTGTGGAAATGCGACGAGACCCGAGATGAATCACGGATGTGCCGAGGAGGACCCCCAAGCCAGTGGAGAGTGAAAGGTCCAAAGAAGAGGAAGAATGAGTGAATGTGGATCAGACCCAGGCCGTATTTCGGAGAGCCAGAGCGCGGAGTGATTCCGAATAAAGTGTCGATGGTGCGACACTGCGAAGCCTAACTGGCCGAAAACTTCGCAGAAAGAAATACAGGGTCCGAAAATCCCAGACGGTTCCATGGTCAGATTCTCGCGACGTAGAAATGTTTTCATTAGGGGAAGTCAAAGCGGTCTGGGAGGACCGATTCTCAAGCAGATTCTCATTCAATTCACGTCCGATTCTCAGAACAGAATCGATCGAGAATCGGAATGAGGTTTGACCGACCCCATTTGAAACGGGTTTCAACTTCGATTTTAAGTTCGATTTTGCTACGATTCTTGCCCTGGATTTTTGGATCCCTTTGAATGCAAACCTAATGTAGAGTATCAATAAATATATTTGTCTTGGGAAAGTGGTACAATTGGATCATGTTTTACCTGCCTACGAGGATGTTTGGAAGGTGATAATACTCTTCCAAATATTACAGTTTTACATTGCTACACAACCAGCGCTACATTCGTGAAGAGGTTGCAAAGACGTTTGGTGAATCAGCCAAAGTAAGACAATTTGGCTCAGGAATTTGTGACGAACTGTTACAAAACTGTAACACATGTTGCCGGAAGAAAGGGAGTCCAGGGGAGGCCGATTCTGAAGCCGATTCATGACCAACTTTGATTGATTCAGAACCCAGAATCGATGCAAGAATCAACGTCTGAAGCGAAGTCAGAATCGGTCTCCCAAAACCGCTTTGACGTCCTCTACTGAACAGGTATTGTTCATCTCACTCGCCCGGCTGAATGCTTTTTGTACCAATCAGTATTTCGGCGACAGGGAGAGGATTAAATCGACGATCTATATAGGGCCGGGGGCATTTCAAGCGCTTGAGAATCAATAAGCTGCTAACAAGAATTGATTTTCATCAACACAGCAGACGAGGGAGGGCGTGGAGCCACATGCACACCTATTGTGTGTGGGTTAGCCCACGGTTCAAGTTATCCCAAGCTACAGATACCCAGGAAAGAGGAGCGAGATTTGAGGTGTTCCCGCGGACCGAAAGACTGAATTTTTTGCCTCGCCAGTTTTCTTGCTTCTTCTTAGCTTCAGGACTTTGGAGTCTCCAGCTGATATCAGGGTCAGGACACCGCTCAGAACCCATCCCGTAAATTCTTGAGCCTCAGGCTTCATCCTCCATGGTATGCAAAACAGGGGTCTTAGACGTCTTCACTTTATTCATGGTTTACCTTTCGTAATGAAGTTCGCCGAGCCGGAGGACAAATGCAAGCAACTGAAAAGAACAGTAGACTCAGGAGAGAGGCGGAAGGAAAAATGGACCAGGAAGACAGGAACAACCAATTAGGAACAGCGCCAGCTACTCAAGTCAAGCGACGGCGAAGAGCAGCTTCAAGTTCGCTTCAGGAAGCCTCAGGGATGAAAGGGAGCCAAATGAAGAAGAACTTGGAGGGACGCGGCCTGGAGGCCGGCGCTGTTGGATAAGAAGAAAGACCACGCGGAAGAGATTTGGAAGAGAAAGACAGCCGCCATCATGTCATTTAAAACTGGATCTCATTCAATCTTCATTCACGCGCAATTTGTTTTCGAGAGCTACTTGGCAGCTGGTTACATTGATTTTTTAAATTGAATGGATTACGCAGCAGAAAATAAAATGCGGGCGAGAAAGAGCGCTGGAGGGTATGAAGTGTATCCTACTTGTTCGGTATCACATGCTAGAGTATCGTTTGAAAGGGATGCAATCCTACCGACCTCCGTAAGATGTAGGGTATGGGGTTTACGTCGAAAGTACATCAAGCATGTGATGTGAAGGAGGGAGGACGGCAGAACAAAGGAAGCACAATAGTAATAAGACGCCCGCGCCTGTCCGTCGGGTCTATATATGCCTTGGGAGTGCGCCCATCATTGCCCGCTCCCCATGTGCGATCCGTGGCGGGGTAGGAACAAGACGGGGATCCCGAAGACGAGGGGAGAGTGAGGCGTATGCGACGTATCCCTTGCGTGCCCAGAGCGCAGCTTGCTCGACGGCGAAAGGAGAGCGACACGGAGGACGAGGGCAGTGTATGCATACACCCCGGCCGCGATGTACCACAATCTTGCATGCACGTCGGGCGCGTACAGAAAGCCTGCCGTGCTCGATGAGGGGGGCAGCGTGGACGCGTATCACTGCGGTGCGAAGCCTGCACTGGACGAGGACGAACGACGCGGCCCGAATCTGTCGCACCTTTGAGGATATGGGCTCGCGCTCGTGCTCACCCTCGCTATCCCCACGTCGTACCAGTCAAGGGTGGGGAGGCACCCGCGTAAACCGTACCCTCCGTGGACGTGGATGGCGAGTGTAAAGAGGAGAGAGCTGGAGGTACGCCGTACGCGCACCTACATCCCCACTTGCGCTTCCCCATCTCCATCTCCACGTACGCGTACTGCGGCAGCTTGCATAGCACGGCGACTTGAAACCGAATCCGAAGCTGCCAACCAACCTCGGTGGCGCAAGGAGGGCGACAGCGAGGGGTGAGAGCGAAGCTGGAGCGAGCGGGTGGCCGACGAGTGCGAGTACGAAGGTGGAGCAAGTGGGAGGGTGAGGACGGGGGAAGGGCGAGGGTGAAGGAGACGATGTGCTCGGTCGCCACACCCGCGCACCCCCGCGTCTCCATCTCCGCTAACACCGACCTGCTCCTGCGCGAGGCGGCATCCCCGTCGCTCAAGGTGCACGCCCGCTCAAGCTCCCTCCAGCGCGCGATGACAAGGGCTCCGCGGACGAGGGCGACGTACACCCCGCATACGCATACATGCGCCACGCACGCGAGGGCGGGGACGGCAAGAGTGAGAGTGGGGAGGGTGGGGTGTCCATAGACACATACGCGCCCGCCTCGACGTCCGCGTGCAAGTATCTATACCGTGACGCGGCGTCTTGAGGTCAAGCCTGCGCCTACGCTCGCCCAAGTCGTACTCGGCGCCCGACGACGAGGGCGGCGATGGCGAGGGTGACGGCGAGGGTGGGGAGGGCGGCGTGTATCTGTGCCCCATACACCCCTGTCTCGACGCCTCAACGCCCCGCGATGGGGCGCGGCACCTCGAAGCCAAGCCACCAGCGCCTGCGCCTACGCTCGCCGAAGTCGTACTCGGCGCCCGACGACGAGGACGGCGAGCGCGAGTGATAAAGACGGAGATGGGAAGGGTGACACTGCGGATATGGGATGCACTTGAAATTAGTACCCGCCCACACCCAAAACTTAGTACCCAAATGCACTTGAAATTAGTACCTATTTCCCGTATATTAGTACCTTGAAGCACTAATATCTAGTACTTGTGCTCATTTTTTCACTTATATCCAGTGCTTTTCACCATTAATTAGTGCGTCCGAGTCAAGGTACTAATTTATAGCGCTTCAGGGTACTGATTTCCGGTGCTTTTCAGGTACTTATTTTGGGCCCGCTGGTTGATATTTCAGGTCAAAGGAATGTATTCATGTATACTACAGTGTGGTACTACATAGAGGCCTAGAACGGACTCACCATTGATAGTGATGAACCACCACGCTGTCCACACAATTTGAAGCCTACGAAGAAAATAACGAGTTTCAGATCCGTGTAGGGGTAATGAAGAAAGAATACTCACAATACTTAACATCGACCAAGTCTTCGATGGAGTGCAATAGTTTCAAGAGAATAGAAGTGATCATACTTATTGGCAATGACGGAATATGGAGTTTCTGTTATCCGTGTCAGTGAGCAGGAAAAGATGAAAGCAAAGGAACCGCGAGCCCAGGAAGACGACAAAAGGGTCAATAAGTCGATAACGCGACCCAGTGCCGGTTTCTGAGCACTTGAAACTGGCAGAAAAGAGACGTGTCAGTCTTGAGAAAGATGTCCAACAAGCAAACAATTGAACTTCAGGAATCAATGTGTAGTCAGGGGTATTTTACGGCCTGTGTGAAGGAGGATTCGCATCAAAGGTGATACCAAGTCCTACAATTTAGTTACGTACTTGGACCTAAGGCGCAGTCGCAACAAATAAGAAGCAAACGGTTGCGGTTGGGCCATACATCTGTGGGGAACGACATAAGCAAAGAAAGGAAATTGAGTCTAACTAGTCACACTCACCAATACATTAAGACAGAAATTGTCGCCGGGGGCACGAGAGGAGAGTTAGGGCGATTATTTTCAGCGATGCAAGCCAGCGATGCAGTACCTACAAGCCCAAATTCAGATTGACACCAATCAGGCCGCCGCGGGAAGGTGGCATAGCAGAAACAAACATATCAATCACAGCCAATAAAGAAGTCGCCGACACGGAGTCGATATCTGACCAAATAGGTCTTGGGTGCGGGGATGATGACAGATGAAGCTAAGAGCGATATGCTACAGAAACTGAAGAGTAAAAACTCACCGCTTCTCGTTCATTCGGGTGAAGCCGAACCGCCTGCGGTCCAGCGGTAGCGGACTAGCGAGCTGATAATTAATCACAACCGTCGAATCTAGGAGGGTAAACTTCTGGCCAAGCGAAGAAGAAACACGGAAAATGAGCATCGCGGCCTTTCCACGCATTGCTGGTGCCGCGCCGATGCGCAGCTCCTCCACGTGCCAACTCGCGCTGGGCCGCAGGAGACAGGGATGGGCGAGCATGGAAGTATATGGAGTGAAGGAACGGAGGGAGACACGAGGGGAAAGCATTGGGAGGGAAAGAAGTACTAGGTGGGAGCGACCTCATGCACGATAAAAGATGGGAGGTATGGGAATGATGCACGGAGAACGAAATAAGGAATGGGCAAAAACCCGAATCTTACTCACCGTCAAGGTCATTCTCCTCCACCTGATGCTCGCCGTTTGTCGGCCAATGCACACCTTTCGGGTTGGATGGTCGCCGCGCTTTTCAGGAAGACTCGAGAAGCGCAATCGCAGCTAACCAATTGGCGTTAGCTCCGGTAGACGAGGAGTGAGGAGTGGAATGAATCGGTCGGATGGGAATGTTCGAAGATGAAAAGGAAATGCAGAGCTGACCTGGATCCACCCGGGCTGTTCCCTCGCAGCTACACTCGAATGAGAGATAAAACAACAAGTTGTGTTTGGGAGCCTATACATAGAGGGTAAATAAGTAATCAGAATAATCTGTGTGCTCACATGGCACCCTCCTCATCCACGCTGGCTGATGTCTCGTGTCTGAGTCAATGCGAGGCGTGCCAGCCCAAAAGGTGGCCATGGGGGGAGAGTAGATGACTTACTTTCGAATCAGGAGATTTTGGACGGCTTTGGTGTGGATACTGAGCCCAGGGCGGCCTGTTGGTGAATGATGCGAATGTCATGCATTTGGTGTTGAGTGATCGATTTGGGATCAGGGGGGACAAAAGTGGTCGCATGGCGTGTCCTTGCATGTAAGAGATCGTTTGAGGTAGCATTGAAGGACGAAATCGCGCGGATAGCCGCAGGGAAGGAGACAATGGTGAAGGGACAAGACGCGAGGGGTCACGCGTGACACCTCAACAATCAACAAGGACAAACACTCTCGGAATCCGCACAAAAAAGTCGTGGCTCATTGCTCCCAGGGCCAGAGCCTCTCAAAAAAAAAATCAAATATCGAATATAAATTGTTGACAGCCAAATTTATCATTTTTCAGCCAGTGAAAACTGAAGTCAGTCGCAAATCCTGGTCCGACTCGGAAGCGAGTGTGTAATAGGAACACTGGCATGTGCTTGCAGAAATAGTAAATATATTTCGCTCGCGTCCGGGATCGCGTTCTGTAGTCCGATTTGTCGTTGAGCTCGAAATTCTTTCACAATGTGTTGTTCCGGGCAAGTTCAATTTCCACCAAGTTTTCTCCATCTCTGCACAAAATGCACGCACTTTTCAAACATCGGCCTGCTTCCCCGCAATTTTTTAAATTCCCCGAAGGTCTAAGCACTTGAGCTTGGGGCCAGGGTCAAATGTATTTAGGTGGGAAAGAACCGACTCCGTATGAGGACTTACATTGCCGATCGAGGTAAAAGTCTCCGTGTTGACATTGGCTTGTCGTTTATTTATCTGCTTCGGTGACCAGATAAAAAGGAGGTCTCAAGTCCTACTTATCACACCAGTCCATTTTCTTGAGGTCGATGCCATGTCCTGGATTGAAAATGGCACAGAGCACCGAAGAATTTGATTTGAAACTCACACTACTTAATCCTGTGGACTATAACGGCGGAATGGTCGCGAGGAGAGTCGGGCCATCTGCGAATCGGCAACTCACCGGCGGGAAATCGTCAGCAACTTCCTCCGTGGGACTGATGGTAATTCGATTGTCCTAGAAAAACAACATTGCGAAGGGATGATACAAAGTAGGTCATCGTTACAGTGGAATTCCTGGACTTCCTGAGACATTCTGCAATAGCTCTACTAGAAACTGGGAGAGGAAAAACAGAAGGATGCATTAAAGATGAGCTGTTCAGATGTGACGGTTTGGGGTTGACGTGACGAAACATTTGAAGCGTTTTTCAAGGGAAGAATTTCGTGGACCGTGGGCGTCATCTCGTGCGGAATCGTAGTTGAATTGATCCAGGGCCTTACCATGAGGGTCCTCGACGTCCCAATGAAATATCGCTCCGAATTCTGCACGATCATCATTTATGTCTACTGCGTCGAATATAGCCATGTGGTGTGCAGTGAAATGAACAGTGATGTGAAGGACTAAGACATATTCCTCGATCGTAATGTAGTGTTGGGATTAGGAGAATCGAGGTCTTGGGGTCGTTTGGCGACTAGTCGTTGATTGGTAAAATAGTGGGTGGACATTCGGCAGATAGTAGGCAGGATTGGGAGGGCACCTTGGGCCCAAGGCTGGGTGCGGTGAGTGAAGGGCTTTGTGGCAAAATCGATACGCGCTATCCGCAACCCACGCGTAGTTTGGCCTATTCAAAATTTTTCATCACAGTTCATGGATTCACCTGTCTATCACCTCGAGAAAGTCGGCCCACACACCACACGATTGGTCAAAAAGTTGTTAGTTGTAGAATTTATGTTTCCATAGAATTGGAATGAGGAAGAGCGGCTAGATATGGTCACTTCTTGATTTCCGAAGCCTGACTTGATATCCTCTTCGGTCTTCTCGAACTGCCCATAATGCAAGGTGCTGTAGTGAGTAATAGCATTAATCTCTAATCATGATTTGAAATGAGAGCCGTAGCCAGATGAACATGAGGCAGACAGGACAGACTCGGATCCAAGACAACTTGAGCGTGGCCAAGACTCCAATACAGCTTGTCGCGGTGCTGAGGGGACCTTTATAGCAAACCAGTGATTTGAGGTAAAAGTAAACGAAGAAATGTCGACTTCAAGTTGTGGTCGATTGACATAGACCAAATAAGGCCTCATATCCGGCGATAGCCGCGTGCATTGCCACACAGGGGCATCAGGAGCGAGGATTAGCAGATAAAAAGAGTTGGGCACTGATATTTAGTGCTTTGAGAATTAGTACCTCCAAGGTACTAATTTAAAGCAGCCCGGAAAGTACTTATTCCCAAAGCACTACATATTAGTGCCGAAATAGGTAAATTAGTGCCTAGGTACTAATATGAGCCATAGCCCTAATATATAGACTAAATCCCATGGCCCTAGCCATAGGAAGTGTTGTCTAAATCCACGATGCTAGCCAAGCAGTTGGCTAGTATCATGTACGTAGAGAAGCGGCTGCGGGTGGTCCTTTTGGGGGCATTCGGGGGGGTACGAGATGTATTTGGCATCTGATGGATGCAATAAAATCTATTTGGTCTGATGGATGTAATAAATCCTTCGACCAAATGATCTGTTGAAATTGTTGATATTGATGGGGCCGTTTTTGGATCCTCCGCCATATTCTCACGCTTCTCGCCTCCAAATGCGGGCACAATTGCATCCGTCATCACTTCATCCGCTTGCATTATTCCATGCGTCCTTGCATCATTCCGTGCGCTTCCACCCGACCACCCGAGCATCCCCGCCCTTTCTCGCGTGCATTATTGCACCCGCCCTCCCATCATTCCCTCCGCCTGCGCCCGACCACCCGACCATCCCCGCATTATTGCACCCGCCGACCCATCATTCCCTCCGCCTGCGCCACCCGACCATCCCCGCATTCGCTCGCGTGCATTATTGCACCCGCCCTCCCATCATTCCCTCCGCCTGCACCCGACCACCCGACCATCCCCGCATTCGCTCATGCATTATTGCACCCGCCCTTCCATCATTCCCTCCGCCTGCACCCGACCACCCGACGATCCCCGCATTCGCTCGCGTGCATTATTGCACCCGCCGACCCATCACCGACGCGTTGCTGATATGTGTTTGCTTTTGATGCCATTGCATATTTTCCCTTTTTGCCGCTGTTGAGTTTAACATTGATTTTTTCAATCAAGATTTACATTCTGGCATAAGTACTACTGTGACAAATTATCCTGAGCTCCTTGGGTACGGAGATCTGTTGCAGCTCTCGTAGAGACTCCCGAGCAAACCAGACTTCCAAGATGTACGGGTTGATGCGGATCGCGCGAGAGTATGCGTCAAGCGCGTCGCGGTATTGGTTGATCTGAAAGTATAAGACGCCAATGGAGCACCAGAACGTTGGGTTCCAGCTATCACGATAGACCGCCTGCTGATATGCTTCACACACTTGTTGTACTTCTGGCCGGCCATGTAAGCGCGTCCAAGAAGGTACTAATTCTGAGAATCGGAAGGATGTAAAGAAGAAGAAAGTTATTATTATACATAGACGCGCGAGAAAAAGAACAGTCGGGCGTACCAGCTTCCAAGCTCTTGGTGATGTACTGGATGGCGAGGTCTTGGTTCTGGAAGGAGAAGCCGTCATGATGGTACAGCCACCCAAGCTGCGGGACTTTGGCATGACTTGGGTTGTCGGTAACGACATGTTCCTTGCACTGACAAAGAACGGTGACATACATCTTTCTGTTGTTCGTAACGCGGCCCATTTGGAACCAAATGTCGCCATGTGCGAGTGGGCTCAGGGGATTACGGAGAATGCGGCCGAAGCATTGGAGCGAGTCTTTGTATTTGCCTTGTTACTTTGAAGGCCAAGAACACGTTGAAAGAACTCGACAGCCTAATCCGGAAGAAGAAAAGTTGGTGCCATTCTTAGCTTTCCTTTGGTATTTTTGGGTTTTCACACCACTAAGAATGAAACGATGTAAGTTACCAACACAAACGAGCAAGAAAACGCCAAAAAAAAAAAAACATTTGGTCAAAAAAACCCGTAAAAATGCCAGACATGTCATCACTCGGATTCGAACCGAGACCTCCCCGCTAGTGCTCATGGTTCCCAACATAGCTGGGACGCCGTAACCGTTCGGCCATAATGACATTTCTGACTTGCTGTCTGTTCTGAGGAGATCTATATCTCACATGTAGATAGATGTAAATATAAAATATACCTTCAATCACCCGTATCCAAGACAACTAGTGAGATGCAAAGTAGCTACCAGAAAGAAGAGAAAAACATAGTATTAAAATCGACGTTTGAATAGTTCATAATAGGTCGCCATCCCTTCCATCATCCAAGTCACGTCGAGGACAGCCGCCTCCCAAACTTCCAACTCCGATTGTTCGCCGCTGGAAACCGCACGACCCCAGAAGTAAAGTGAAGCAAGAATACTGAGCGTACCGTTGACTCCCCACTGATAAAGTGGACCCCATTCTCTCCCTGCTTCGCCATAAGCCTCGACGCTCCACCTCCCGTCCGTTTCTTTTTTCCTCCAGCTCGGCTGGAGGGAATCCCACCACTGCTGCCACTGCGCAGCATACACGTGCGGGTCCGTCACCCTCGGTTCTACTCCTCGTTTCCCACGCAAATTCTTCGAGATCCAAGCCGACACATGCTCGGGGCGGTGTTTGCTGGGCAGATTCGTCGGCCCGTGCTCGAAACGTGATGCGTGCTCGACACGCGTCCAGGCGGCGACCAGCGCGTGATAGTGACACCCGAGATCGACCCGCGTAATCTCGGTATGTGCGTTGGCAAACCAGTCAGCAGCATCGGGCGGACACGGCGGCAATGTTGACAAACCTGCCACCGCGCCGCTCGGCGTGCTTAGCCCTGGCGCCGCCATGGCAACGTGGACTTGTGCCGCATACGAAAGCGGTGCCAGACCATCCTCTATGTCGCTGAGTAACGCGGTACTCGCAGCAAGCGATGATGCGCTAGTGGGTGGGGGAGGGGAGGACAGAGATGTTGCCTTAGATATCGGTGGTGAAGGGCCATGTACGGCGGTGGGCGAGGGCGTCGACGCAGAGGGGCTAGGAGCGTTATCCCCGATATCTACCTCCATCTCTGTGGGCGGGGGCGTCAACCCAGAGGCGCTAGGAGCGGGCGGCTGGTCCCCGACATCTACCTCCATCTCAGCGGGCGGATCGTCGCGCTAGGAGCAGGCGGGTTGTCTGGGACATTCACCTCCATCTCGCTAGCACCGGCACCGGCATCGCGTGCGTGACGGGTCGCGCGCGCTGGACCCGCGTGGGCTGCGATCTTCCGTGGTTTGGGCTGCTGGGCACGCTCTGCTGCCAACGGGTCGGTGAAAGCCCTCCACTCCGCCTTGAGTACTTCCAATGCGGCGGAGTTACGCCGGATATTCGCCTCGCGCTCCTTCCGTGATATATGCCAAGCGGCGGGCGGCGGGGGCGAGGGTCGGAGGGGGGACACATCCTCCTCATCTTCGTCGTCGTCGTCTGCGTCTGCGTCGTCGTTTGGCTCGTTGTCGTAGATGATAACGGCGCAGGGAGCTTCGGCTAGTGGGAGAGGCTGTGACGTGGCGGGCGTGGGAGCGAGCGGGGGTGAGGATGACGTGGCGGGTGCCGGGGATTCGGTGGAGGCGGGGAGTGACGGTATTGTGGTCGCGGCGGGCGCAGAAGCCACACTGGCTTCAGACAGTGGAACCTGCGTCGTGGCGGAGGTGGTGGCGCCTTTGTTTTTCTTAGTGCTGATCGACTTTTTGGCGGTAGATTTTTTGGCCGGCTGTTTCTTCGTTGCTTCCGCTAGCTTACGCTTCTTCCGTTGACGCGCCGCCTCTTCCTCGTCAGAACTGGCGTCGCTACCAGAATCCGAGTCAGAGTCAGAGTCCATGCTCGAATCGCTGTCCGAATCGGGCCCGGCTCCCTGGTCGCTTCGCATAGTGTATTTGGCGGCGCTCAAGTCGGTAGTAATTGGGAGCGCAGCATCAATGCAGTCTTGGGGGGCTGTTTTATCGTTATGGTCAGACTTCTGCCAAACGCGCTAGAAAACTGAAGCTTACTGAACGCTGTTTTCAGGTATTCCACCATGAACTCTTGGACATCCGTCGTGAAACGGCGCTTATCCCATTGCGCCCAGTGAAGCCCTAGGGCTGTATTATTCCGACCGAAGGAGTAGCTAGGTTTGTTAGAATCATATTTTGTCACACTTTGAGAAAGACGCACTGTAAGGAGCGAAGCTCCCCTCCATAGGCGGGCATTGGTCCACCGAGGATCAGGGTAGAATGTAGGCCCGTGTACGCGTTCAGACCTTGAAGAATCGGGGCTACAAATTCGGCAGCTGCTTCAATACAACTAAGAAACTCTGTGAGTCATAACTCACACGCGTCCAAAGCAACTTACCGTTGGCGAGCTTCAGGGGTCTGGGCAGGCGGGTCCCGCAGAGCTGCGACGTACGTGTTCTTCGCCTCCAATGCATCCGCCTTCGCCCTCGCCGCGATTGCCGTCTGCTCCTCGAGCGGCAACGCTGCAAAAACCTCCCTCGCCACTTGTGCGCGGAACCCCGCCTTTGGGTCTTTGGTGCGCTCTGACGCTACACCGTTCGTGGCTCGGTCTTTTTCCCATCGCTCTGTCACTACAGGGGCAATTTTGTCGGTGTAAGATTCATGCATAAACTGTTGATAAGCTTGTCGTGCTTTTGGTGGTGAGGAGAGTCCAGAGAGTTTGGCTAGAAGAACCGCGTAAGGATCTTTGGTGGGATCGAGGCCAGAAGTCGTCCTATTTTTGCGGATGCGGCGGATTCGGTAGGTGAACCATCGTCGAATACGCTGGATGACGATGAGGACGATGAGCTCACATGTCACACTGCGTAACAATTGTGACTTACCTTGTTCAGGGATTTAATTCGTGCATTCTTGCGTTCCTCTTCCTCTGGTGTTAGTACCTCCTTCGGCAGTATCGCAGACGGATCCCAGGTCCCCACAGTTGGCTCTTCGTCATCTGCCGTCGTCCATGCAATGCGCGCGTGATATTCCTTACACACTTGCTTGCAATACTTCCGTTCTTGCCGCCATCCTTTGTCCAACGCCGCGCTGTAGTCGTCGAGGTGAGGATTCAGGATAGTCTCCCGAGCTCCCTGCGCCCACAGGCGCAAATTTTTTCGATCTTTTTTGGGGACACGCGTCCGTTCTCGTTTCTTGGAGGACTTCGCCATCCTGCTGGGAATTCTAAGCGTCTTTGTTGTCGGCCTCAAGTGCGACTCACCTCCGTAGGTTTGCTGTGACAGGCTAGCTATCGAGATCGAGGTCAAAAAGATTTTGTTTGGACCAGATCGCGTTGGTTGTTTGCAAATTCTCTTCTTTGGGATTCGGTGAACTCCCCAGATCCTGACACACATTCAGATCCTGACATACACGCCGCGCGACCATCACGGCGGAGTTCCAATGTCCCCCGTTGTATAAAAGCTATCCATCTGCTCGTTATCTCGCTAACACCTCCAACTTCCTACCACAATGACCAAGTTGCCTCAAACCTCTTCCGGAACAGCATCTGTTCCAGTAGCGGCCTTTCCCTTTGCCCCAGGCGCCGGCCGTAAGTCAATCACTTTCTACCTTGCCTTCTACCTATTAATTTTCCGTCCTCCAGCTGCCGCTATCGCTGCCTTTCAGAACATGTGGGCTGCTATGACCACGCTCGCGCAGCAAAACCAGGGTGATCCTCTTTGTATCTCAGTCCTCTCCGTATCTGACCCTCCTTCTCAGCGTCCTCCCCCGCGCCCGTGGCTCCAGTCCAGGCCGCCGCGCCAATCGAGCCCACCGTTCCAACGCCCGTCGTGCCCGCTCTTCAAAGCCCCGCCCCTCCCCTACTGTCGGATTCCGCACCCGCGGCCCTTGGGTCGCCGGTGCACTATATACCGTCGTTCCCACTGGGCCCCTCCTCGCAATCGCCGAGGACGAGTACACCGACGAGGAGGGTCCTACGTGGTACGCAATCACGCGCGGCCTCTATGTTGGCGTCACCCTCAGCAATGCTCTCGCGGTCAACGCAGTTGTCCGTGTCTCCGGGAGCAACATGCGCAGCTTCGCCACTCAAGCCTTGGCACTCGCCGCCTTCAACAAGCTGCTTGGCTACAACATGATCGCGGTTGTCGTCCCCCGGCACTGACATGTAACTTTTCACGCGTTTTCTTTTCGTGTTTCGTGGACTGAGCGATCGTAGATCCCCCTCCCCTGCACACAACCCAAATGCTCAGTCACGTATTCTAGCCTTTCCGTCGCGTAGTTTATTTGTTCGTCGCGTAGTGTAGAACAGAAATTGAGTTTGTGATGTGTGGCATATCGTGTCAGAAACGGACTAAGATCGCATCAAATCAGAGTCACGGATCAATTGACGAATCCGCAGATCTACAACTCTGCTTCTTCCCACCAGATCTCCCAGATCTCTCTTCCCGATGCAGCGACCTTGCTCAACTCCAGAGTACTTACTAGCCGACTCCCTCATTCCCGGTTCCACGGTGCGTTCTGATCACCCTTCACTTTATTCTGATTGACCTTCTGATCTGTCTTTATTTTTTCTCAGCAACGCTCAATCGACTCGCCTTTATATTCTCACCTTAGCTCCCTAATTTCCACTTCTCGCCCATGACTGCACTCGACATCTCGGACGAATACGACGACCCAGAGTTCCTCGAGCTCTTGGCCCGTTTGGACCTTCAAGATCGCTCCCCCGCCACCCCTCCCTCCCGCACTCCAGCTCACTCGCCTGTGCCCGCGACCCGTCCAGCCCGCACCCCTTCGGCCACCGCGCGTCTGCCCCAAACTCCATCTTCCGACCCTCCCGCCTATACCCTCAGCGCTTCTCACGCAGTTCCTTTAGCCCACTCGCAAACAATTACCAATACGTCGCCCACCGCCGGTTCGACATACTACTATGAGTCCCCCACTAGGCGCGGGTGCACCACGCAATGGTACTCGTTTTTTTTTCGCCCTCCACAGACGGTGCTGATTATTACATAGGTCCCTTGCAGGTACCGCGACTCAAGGGGTCCCCGGTGCGAGTGTCCATACTGTCTCGCGAGGAAGTCCCCAAGCCCAAAACCAAGAAAAAAGCTTATGTAGTCTTCTGTGGCTTACGATGCGGTGTCATTATGACCTGGTATGGCACACCTACGCTGCGCAATCGATCCCCTCTCACGTCTACCCTTTAGGCCTGAAACTCAGCGCCTCGTGAAAAATGTGCGCAACTGTATATTCCGCGGGTACAACTCGGTGGATGAGGCCCACGCGGCCTTTCAATACGCTCAAGCGCGCTCCTGGACGCGCATCGTCAATGCTGCCGTCGTCTCTCCCATCCCTTCCCTTCCCCAACCATTGGGCACCAGCGAGAATGCCCACAACCCTCTCAACGGTTCCGAAGTGTTGGATGATCGCTGGTTCATCGTCTACCGCGGCATTCACCCGGGCGTTTATCGATCGCAGTGAGTGCAAGCTCCTGCTATTGGTCTTCAACTAACTTTCAAACAGCTTGGAATGTCAGCTCAATACCCTTGGAGTCCCGGGCTCGTTGCACCAGTCTGTGGCAGGCAAAGCCAACGCCCTGGCGATGTACGCCGCCGCGGTGGAGCTCAGCAATACTGGTGTGGTGGCTCCTACCTATTGGGCTGCCTCGACTTCTAGCGACCCCTTTTTGTAACCGTACATATGCACTACTATCTACCCGTGTCCGTTTTGGCCACAATAAAATTTTGATTTGGACGCCTGAGTTTATTGCCGTGGGCCAGAAAATAATTTCTCGTCTTAATCGATCGCTTTACCCTTCAAAATCTCACCATGACCAGAAAGGTGACAGGTAGGTCAGACTCTCCCACGCCCGCGGTTCATCTCTGCATTTTTCCTGACCAAGGCAAAGTCTGGGTCGGCCAATATATATATATTCGCGCGCACTCCTTCTGTTTTAGAATGAAATTATTTTTTGGGGGATTTATATACAATTTTGTGGCAGTAGCCACCAAGTGACGTCACTGCGAACTTGCCACAAACGGCGATTGTCACATCTTTCAATTCCGTTTCCCTTTTCATAATCACAGCAAAACTGAATCGACAGAAGGTTTCGATTCTACACGATCTGCCTAAATCCAGCAGGGTTAAAGGTGGAAGTTTTTTGGTTGTTTGTGCGATTTATTTAGAGATCACACGGTGCGAACTGGCCACAAATACCGGTTTCCAGTCTTGTTCTGTATTCTTCTGTCCAATCTCACCTATCTTCAACGCACAACTGTGTCTTATCCCCTCAACACCCACCAAAATCGAAAATCGACCACATCTTCCCCAGACCATGTCTATGGTAAAATATTTATTCACCACTTTTGCTGAGCACGCAAACAACGTCGATGAAAGCCGCCCATCGTCTGCGAACTCACCATATTATGACTTGATTCACATTTCTAACCCTTCTAACCTTTTCTTGCATCTAGGTGTCATGCGCATGAATCAAAGCGTAAATTAAGATCTCCCCGTAATATATCTGTGCCTCATTTGACCCTCAACCGACCCGCAGATCTCCTCCACCACCCGACAACGCGCCAACATTAGCCGATGTCAGTATCACGCGCAGTTGTGCCCTGTTTGCCAAATTCCCTCAATCTTCTTACCCGATGGCGCACCCACCAATGAAGTCCAAGTACTGCACCGGCCCCAGCGAGTACGAGGTCCAGTGAGCCTCGGAACACCCAGCGCCCGAACCTGGCTGATCCTCCCTCCTCCAGGGCGCAACGCAAGGCTGCGCGTAACGAAAAGGCGCGTCTACGAATGGCAAGGTGCCGACTGTCGCCTCAGGTCAGGTTATCTGACCTACTAACCCATTCCTCAGAAAACGTGCGGAGCTCAAAGAGAGACCCCTCGAAGAGCAAGTGCGTGCCAAGGTGCGCGCTCGCGCTCACCAAGCCAAATATCGACAGAAGTGCGTGGGATTTTCTGGGCTGCACGAATATCACTAAGATTGCGCAGGAATAGAGATCATCTCCGGGCATGGGAGGCGCAGCGTCGCAATGAGTGCGTCAACCCTCACTGTCCTCTTCCGTGCAACTGACACAACTCTCCCTAGGGCATACAAAGTCAGATTCGGACTTACAGCATACCGCTCTTACCTCAAAGCCAAGCGCGAGCGCAAACTGGCCAAACAGCGGGAGAAAGAAGCCTACCACAGCGCCGATGACCAGCCCTCCGGCGATGAAGATCAGCTCAGCGACGACAGCGTCCACGACATCGACCGCGCGCGCCATCCCGGCCGAGACAGCGACCAAGACGACAGCGACGACGAGAGCGAGGAGGAAGGGGAAAGCGGGTATGAGCGGGACAGCGGTGACGAAGACAACAGCGACGAGGACATTGGCGGCCACGTCGCCGGCGCCTCTGATGGTTGGGGTGATGGTCGTCGGGTTCATCCCGATGGATATGGCCGCTTGGTTGATGCGTATGGCCGTCGCGTTGATGCGAGAGGCCGTCGACTTGATGTGGATGGACACCTCACGTAGCTTTCTTTTTTAGTGTACCGTAGATTTGGGCGCGCGACCTTACTTTATTCGTTTCTGTGCTTTCGCAACAAGCTCAGGCCAATCTAAGGAAATGGGAGTCTTTTTTTTGGTGAGCAACACCGTTGACATTGACAGTTGACGTGTGAATTTATGGAACTCTGTGAGTTGGCGCCCAGGCGTCTATTGTGAGCCACTGTGACCGTCCGATTTTGAGCCGCATTTCAGCACCGCCATTTTGCAAGTACACTCCCACAATATAACGGTGAGTCAAAAATCAATTCATAACCCACACGCAGACGACATTGGGAGTACGACTATTCAAAACACAAAGACATCACCGAGCTTGCTGAACTTTTTGACGCTCGTCAACCCGCGCCTAGCGCGCTGCGCATACCAAGCGGCACTCTGCTCTGGCGACGCTTGTTGGTCGAACTCGGTATCAGAACGCCCGCCCTTCTCAACCCAGCGCAACACCCCGGAATGACAGTACTGGCGGAAGAAATACCTCTTTTCGTGGGGCGCAATCGCAACCCAGATAAACCTCTTAGTTCCCGAAGATAGAGCACGGTGGCGCCCGGTTTCAATTGGATGACGCTGTCATCTTCCGGGAACCAGATCCCCCCGCCTTTCTCGTGGTTCCAAGTGCCGACCACAGTGACCGCCTCAAAGGTGCCGATGGCAGCCTGGATATTTTTGCGTAGAGGCGAACCGGCGTCGCCGAAGCTGATCTCGCTCGTAGTGAACACCGAGTTCTTGAATGCCGGGAAGGCGATCTCTCGGCGAATAAGGTCGTTGACATGGCCCTCGACGGTGGCATAACTGACAGGCGCCGCTTGTTGATAGATATCTGCAAGATTAGGTCAGTTATTCTCTGCGGTCTAGTGGTGAGGGCAAGAATGTCACTTACGATTCTGGTATGCATTCGCCACAATGAAAGCTTCGCTGACCTCGATGTCGATGATCTCGCACAGATTGACCGGGAAGTTCCCAATCTGGTGTGGCGACTGAGGGTCGAGATCAGTACTGAAGGTGTGTTAATCAATGCCAACTTACAGCGTAGTCTTCCCCGAATGAAACCCCGAAACGAATTCGCGACTCAGCCTCGCCCAGATCACTAAAATCACCATTGCGGTAAAGTCGGACCATGGCGCTGAAGAGCCGCTTGTTAATATCATCCCACCATTTGCCTTGACCTTTTGGAGCACCGGCAACGACGCCCATCACCACATTCTTGCGGTCAACAATTGCACGAGGTTTCCTGCAATGGTAGTAAGCATTGGAATTCAAGTACGGCAGACGATAACTTACTCTATCCAAGAGTGAATCTTGTTCCCAGCGCGCGACAGGGGCTCCTGTAGAAAGACGCCTTGGTCGGTGTTGTCGCCTCTGCGCCCACAACGGGTACGACGCGAGCGACGCGTTGGGGGGGTGGGGTGTGCGAGCCGGAGTGCGAGCACTTTCTTGCGCGCGGCTCTTTTTTTGGCAGCCTCGGCGAGGATGCGCTTGGCTTCGGCTTGGGCTTGGGCTTCCCTGGCGGCTGCCCAGGCCCGGGCCAGTTTCTTCGGCCGGTTGGCGTACGTCTTGAGATGGGCGTGTGGCCGGTTGCCGTTGGGGGTGAAAGGACTACTAACGCGTTCAGTCGGAGCTGGAGAGAGTTCGCGGTCATCGGGGCCCGAGGATCGGAGTACGAGCTCGATATCGTCGGGGCTCGATGAGCGCATTTCGCTGTCGTCAGGACTCGCGGAGCGCATTTCGATGTCGGGACTGGAGGAGCCGGAGCTCAGCTGATCAACTTCAGATTCTCCGTCGCTGTCGCTATCACCTGGGAGCTGGGGAGGGGGAGGGGGAGGGGGAGGGGGGATACCGACATAGAATTGGGGGGAAGTCTGCCAAAATCATGAACAAAAACACAGAACGGGCCACACGGAATCCCGACATCACCACGATACACCGAGTTGTTGTCTTCTAGGTGGCTGATAATCTGATTGTGGTAGACAAGACGATCCGCAAAGTCGTACGGCGTGGGACCGCGGATGGGTGGTCCCAGGGACTCCCTGGCAAAGGTAAAGCTGTAATCAGAACGTCCGAAACGGCCGCGTCGAACAATAGGGAACCAGTCGTCCATGGTAGAGACTACGGGGGGGATTTTTTGTTTTGTTTCTGAGTGCAGTTTAATAAACCCGTGAGTCTTTGAGTCTACCGCAATGTCCCCTTGTCTATACATTGGCTAGTATCACACATCTCAGATTGTTTTTTCACTCGTCACAGCGGTCACATCAAGTTGATTTGGGCGTTCAAGGTTCCTAGTTGGGAAGTCAGAATCTCAGATCTCTGGGTGTCGTTATAGGGTGTCGTTTTACCTACTTAATTATTTGGATCGTCCAAGCTCAACAAAGAAATTTCATCATGCACCTCAACTTTCAAGTCAAGGACGCTAGCGAGGACACCACGGGTTATGAGTCCGACGACGACATTCCCGACCTTATTCCACAAGACGCAGCCACCGCAGCGTAAGGTTTCATTTTATTTAGTTGTCACCTAACTCACGGCGTCTCTAGGTATGTCATCTCCTACGACATTGCCTTTCGTCTGCCCGCTCGCCACTTCGTTCCCATGCCCCAAGTCTTGGTGGAACATTGTCCGGCTTGCTGCACACATGGCGAAAGTTCCATACATCTGGGGAATGTTTATCGCCGTTCAAACCGTTTCCGGGGGGAGTTTTTGGAATGGGAGCCTTGTCATGTGGGTTGGACCGATCGTGAGCGCGTTTGGACGGCCCTGAGCACCTGCTCGCCCAAGCTTCCGGCGCGACTCGAGTACGTCATTTTCATTTTTTCATTTTATTTCTTGCACTTATCCCTGCGGTTTCTTTCACAGGCATGCCAAATTGTAGACGGCAATCTGTTTTCGTCTCGTAGCTCATTACCAAAAAACTTGTTTCCCGTAGATCGTGACTATCTCGTGAATTCTAATCATTCCCAGTTGAGATTTGATGTCAACACCTAACAGTTCGTAAACGCCAATCACTCCCAAATGGGATTCAATGCCAGCATACTGTTAGTGGAGAGTTCCAATGCTACCGTTTTTGTTTTGCACCAGAACATCTGATAGAAACGGGATACCAGATTTAATCTGGCGAGAACAAGTGCGGAATGCAAGAAAAATATGGGATAAACTTAAGTCCTTACTGACTTGATTAAATCTTGGCTGAACGGGGCTGGTGATACGTGAACAGGAGATAATTGATAAGAATCAGTGGGGAGATCACGCAAATCATTTATGGGATGAGTAAACCGAAGCTAGAGAGCCTCCTCGATTATCAATTAGTCAAGTAAGAACCCAAAAAAGGATACTACACGATACAACAGCGCAACCCAAAGAACAGAGGCCAAACGCGCCAACATACTGTGACTACCCCGCCACGAATGGTCTATCGTACCGTGGGATTCAGTGACGTACTTGTCGGCTGCTGTGGCGGGCGGTTTGCTCAGCCGTGAGTTCGCCAAACAAGTCAGTGAGTTCACCCTGGATATCGTGGTGAGTTGTCAGCCCGACGGGAAAAAAAGTATATGATTCGCGGTTTTCGAATATATTCAGGGCCCTGGATTTTAATCATTCCCAGTTGAGATTTGATGCCAACACCTAACAGTTCGTAAACGCCAATCATTCCCAAATGGGATTCAATGCCAGCATACTGTTAGTGGAGAGTTCAAATGCCATGGTTCTTGTTTCTCATCAGAACATCTGATAGAAACGGGATACCAGATTTAATCTGGCGAGAACAAGTGCGGAATGCAAGAAAAATATGGGATAAACTTAAGTCCTTACTGACTTGATTAAATCTTGGCTGAACGGGGCTGGTGATACATGAACAGGAGATAATTGATAAGAATCAGTGGGGAGATCACGCCAAATCATTTATGGGATGAGTAAACCGAAGCTAGAGAACCTCCTCGATTATCAATTAGTCAAGTAAGAACCCAAAAAAGGATACTACATGATACAACAGCGCAACCCAAAGAACAGAGGCCAAACGCGCCAACATACTGTGACTACCCGCCACGAATGGTCTATCGTACCGTGGGATTCAGTGACGTACTTGTCGGCTGCTGGACGTGCCGTGGCGGGCGGTTTGCTCAGCTGTGAGTTCGCCAAACAAGTCAGTGAGTTCACCCTGGATTCGTGGTGAGTTGTCAGCCCGACGGGAAAAAAAAGACGCACTGGTATATGATTCGCGGTTTTCGAATATATTCAGCGCCCTGGATTTTGATTCGGCGGAGACGTGCGTGAGTTGCCAGCGGAGACGTGCGTGAGGTCGCCCTGGATTCATGGTGAGTTGTCAGCAGGGACGAAAAAAAGACAGATTCACAGTTTTCGAATATATTTTTAGGGCTCTGGTTTTTGATTCGGCGGAGACGTGCGTGAGTTGCCAACCCAACGCGCTCGGCGTTAAGAAAAAACAATACAGCCAGAGACGCATCCGAATTTCGAGTTGATTCGCGGTCTCGGAATACATTTGAGGCCCGGAAACTACCGCGGTTCCATATTCAAGCCCCTGGTATTTGATTCGCGGTCATGAGCCTGCAAGATCGGCGAAATGGTGGTGAGTTCACGATGCGAAGAAAAAATCAATGAACCGGCGCACTCCAACCCATAGAGCCCGAGTCGAGGCACTGACAACCGCTGTGCTTGGGTCGCTGTTTTTTGAAGGCGGGTCAAGTAGAATGTCTTGTAACTGACTCGAAATACAGCGCGCAAAACATATTAGTTTGGCACCGGCGGACACTGCCGCGCCACAAATCCTTCGCATCGTCGTGATGCGACTCACCGTGGGTTCGACAATTCGAGGGCCTTGGGTTTGATTTGCGGTCTGTAACCTTGAAACGATAGAGTGGTGAGTTCGCCGCCCGGCGGAGCTCGGCGCAGATAATGAACTCACCTCAAATATAACCACGTCCACCTCGCCCCTTCGCGTCTTGTTCTTAGAGTTTTTGCACGATGGAAGTCGCGCCAGGACCCATGGGGTCCAAGTTCAATCCCTTCCTGTTGCCGGACACTCGTAAGTGGTGTGATGGACCTCCAAATATTCGCGCTAAATAATCTTTCAGCGAAACGCAAGAAACTCAAAATATTCGAGGGGTCACCCAGCACCATCGACCAAAACCTCAGGCCACATGCTAACCTGCACGCAGTTCGCTCACGGATCACCACGCTAGAGGCCAGTTCTGCTCGCCGTACCAGCTCTTCTTCGATGGCAGGGCCTTCCCGCACACGCGAAGGTTCCACTCGCCCGCGAGCCATTCTCGCGCTCGAGGCCAGCTTGCTGGAGATGCGCACTGCCCGTGCCGTCCCAGCGCTGCAAGACCGCCGTATGGGCGACGAGAACACGGGTTCTGTGTACCAGCGTCGTGCGGAGCGGCGCCGGCTGCGTGTGGCTTCCTCGTTCACCAATCACATGCTTGGTCCTGGGTCTCGTTACAACCGCGTTGCCCCGTTGAAGCATCAAGACCTCTGGAAGGGAAGACGGGGACCACCGGAGCAGGCGCCAGCAAGAGAACATCACAAATGTGGCATATGCCACTCCGTGAAATCTCATCCTGTGTCGTGAGTCCACCCAGTGTCGTCTGCAGATTGCGACTGATTTTAATTTTTCGTTCCTCAAGGTACGAGTGCGGCCATGGTCATTGCTACGTCTGCATAAGGATGTGGTTGGAGTGCAGCTGGAAATGTCCCGAGTGCGTGACGGTGATGTATCGCGCGCCTTTTCGTATTATTGCCGAAGAAGCCTGGATCGCTGATACCTACCCCAACTGGCACGACAACACAGTGGTGGATTATAATTGGGACGGTTTGATCTTCCCCGAGAGGCCCGAGCGGTTGTAGTGGGTGAGGAGCAGAGTGTGTAGCGACGGGTTTTTTTTGGCGCGGAGTGGTAGCGAGGGATGAGGCGGGTCAACGGGCCGGATTCTTAGTCATCGTCCTTCGTCTTATCACCACTCCGTATATTTTTGCTCAACGACATTCTCTTCCAATTCTCTTCTTTCCTCCTGCCTTGATTGAAGATTTGTGTAAGAATACCCGTTCGTATCTCCCTTACTGTTCATTTCTTGACAGTGCGCGCTCTAGAAATACTTCGTTTAATTCATTTATTTTCCCCCAATTGTGTCTCTGCAAACATGGCGTGCCAAGTTCCCAAGGCGCGTTCGGCTGGGGTTTCTCAAAAACTGAAACCCACCCTCTCTCGTGTTCACGCGCCAAAACGCCAAACTTTCTCGCTCTCTCTCTCTCATCATGAGTCGCATTGGACGTCATCGCTACAAGAATGTCATCGACTTGGACGACGACGACTCCTTCACGGAGGTCACCGTAGCCGCGGATCGCGGCGTCTACTTCTCGAATGATGGTCTACGACGAAAAGCGGAGCTACTCAACGCCGCTCACAAGAAACGGCGAATGAATCCCGCTGACTTGGACGACGCGCTAGCGCAGTGGATCCCTGTACCAGACCACGACTTTACCGAGGATGGTGCGCGCGTTCCTCCCCTAAACACGCCAAACGGAGCATCGACGGTTCTGGGGAAGCGTAAAGAGTATACCAGCACGGTGAATGCCCTGAAATTGCCTTGGAAGGTCCTAACTATGCTTTCGACCTGTATAGAAGGACCCAATGTCCCTTTTCCGGCCCCTCAGTGGGTTTTTTTTAGACGAGGTCATCCGGCACGCTGGCCTGGGGGACGACCTCGACGATCCACACTGCGCCCATTGCGAGGCTCCTTTCGACACCACGGACCCCTCTTCGCTGCGTGCCTTCAAGTGTTACGAGTGTGGGGAGTTTCTTCAGTGCGAAGGGTGTTGCATGGTGAACCATAAAAGGAACCCGCTACATGTCATTAAGGTGTGCAACATTGTCTTTGAGCCGCTGTCGCAATACTAACAAGATTACCAGGAATGGAATGGCAGTTTCTGGGTGGCCTGCACCCTTGAACAACTCGGCCTGGTTTACCAGCTCGGGCACGGAGGCTTCCGATGCCCTTTCCCTGATGACAAGGTGCACAAAATGACCGTGATCGAGGCTCCGATCATTCACCAGATCGCGATGCGCTACTGCAAGTGCGAAAAGTCCGATGACGCCGACAATCTCGAGCAGTTGCTGCGCAACAAATGGTATCTGGCGACAGTCACGGATCCGGGAACATGTGCGACGTTCCGTAGTTTGGAAGCATACCGCCTATATAACGTCCTCGGGAACCTGAATGTCAAGGATTTCATCACCTCATTGGAGCGGGCGACGGATACAACGGCGAGGACTGGGATGACCTGGTTACCCGTATTTCTTTTTCCTTCGAAATCGTGTTCCCTCGCTAATTTGGATTTAGGACCGATACAAACAGCTTCAGCGGATGGCGCGCCAATGGGCATTTCTCAAGCGCCTCCAACGAGCCGGCCGTGGTCACGACGTAACGGGCGTTGACGGCACCAAATTAGGTGAATGCGCGGTCAGTTGCTGGGCGTGTCCACATGACGGGCGGAATTTGCCTGCCAACTGGCGTGACGTGGACCCAAAATATCAGCGCGTACTTCCTTTTTTTTTTTCAGAGTCATTGCTAACATTTGTCAAACAGATTTCTTTACATGCTATTGTTAGCCGTCGATGCCAATTTTCGTCTGAAAAATCGCAAGAGAAAGAACGAGATCGACGACCCGTCCTTGGGTCCTGGCTGGGGGTATTGGGTGGAGCCGGAGCAATACCAGAAACACCTCAAGAAATATGTTAATGAAAAAGACGTATGTTGTTCTGTTTGGGCCTGCTATTCTAGAAGCTGATGGCCAAACAGACGAGCACTTGTATCGCCTTTGCAGCTCTACTTCAGAAAGACACTCGCCTCACCACCGGTCTGCGCGTCTCGGGAGTTGGGGGCTGCGTATGTGCGCGACATGAGTGTATGAGGCCCAATGGGCTCGGGGACTTACAAAAAGGAGAAAGGTACGTCGTCCCCGTCATCTACCCAAATAATATCTAATGCGCATAGATATGCGAACATGGACTACATCGTAATGGCAGCGCTGGCTGGCTTCAGCTTGATGCTCCTCACGATTTCCTACGACATTGCATGCCAGTGGAAGGTCCACCTGGTCGAGCGCACCGCCAGGTTACCCGCCGAGCTGCGCCTGCCCTTAGACGATATCAAACTCCAATGTGCATTGCCTGTCTGGCATGCGGGGTCCCACAATGAGGACTGCCGGGATGCCAATAGCTTGAGCTTCAAGCCCGGCGTTGGCAAGAGCGATGGGGAGGGCGTGGAGCGCACCTGGTCGGTCCTCAATCCCGCGGCGCATTCTACAAAAGATGCTGGCCGCGGACAGCGCGCAGATATCCTAGAGGGGAAGATCGATAACCACAACTACCTCAAAAACGTGGGCCAAGGTGAGTAGTCTGCATCTGTCATTCTGGGCTGTCACTCAAGGTTAGTAGGCGAAGCGCTGCAGCGCAAGCTTGTTGTAGCAATCGCGGAGCGCGACAGACAAATAAATGCATTCGCCGAGGTTAACAAGACCGTCGACAGCAAGGTCAAGACGGAGTGGAAGGGTATGATCGATGCCTGGCTGAAGGATGGATCTCAGCCGAATCCATATACTCTGAATCGCAAAGGTATGTTGCCAGAGTCTGGGGATTGGCGATAATGCTGACGCTGCGCTGCCACATCCAGAGTGTCCTACTGAGACGGAGGTACGCTTGGATGTGAGGAAGGACGAGGAGGCCCTCGCTGCAGCGGGCATGACACCCCTTCACGGGCGCAGTGCGACAGCGTTTCTGGTTGCGGGTATTCAGATTGAAGATGCACAGTAAGCTGATTGGCTCTGCTCGCATGTACGTACTGACAAGCTGGATAGGCGACGTATTATAACGGAACGCGGGGTGACAGTGCTTGTCGCCGCGGACCGCGAGAACAAGATTCAGGAATGGCGGCACGCCTTGCTGGTCAAGGTCTCGAAGTTCCGCACCTTGCAGAATATCTACATGCCAGGCGCAGCGGGTGCGATCGCCGATGCGGAGGCCGCTCGGGACCAAGACGAGGCCCCGCCCAAGCCCGAGCACATCAGCTTATTCATGCCGAGTGATATAGCTGCCGACGGTGTTAACAAGGCGTTACGTGCCTGTGTTCCTGGCTTGGTCGACATGGAGGCCAAGCTCCGCGTGGCTCAATGCGACAACTCGTTGGTCGCGCTGCGCGCCCGCCTGCACGCCAAGCGGTTCTTGATTGGGTTTCGGAATGAGAACGTGGCAGGTCAGGTGCAGGCGACAAAAGCGCGCACGCTGATTGGGCAGGTCGGAGAGCGCGCGGAGTCGTATGCGGAGAGATATCGGAAGGGACGGAGAGCTCTGGTGCTCTTGAAAGGCGTAGAGGCATACACTCACTTGCGTGAGTTGAAGGCGGACGACATGCGGTTGGATGGCGATTGGGTGACAGCGACGCGGCGGCTAGGAAGAAACTGTCAATGATCGGGGCGGGTCGTGGCGCGCGCGAACCACGCAATGCACCGGGGACTTCGAGACGGGTGATGTCGTGGATATGGACGGCGCGAGGTGCGTTGGACGATGCGGAGGCACATTTACATGATTGTAAGTGCGCCAGCTATACTTGAATTGAGATATTGACCACAAAAAAACTTACAGCAATTCGTGTCGAATGGGCGCGTGCGCGTAGCCGGAAGATCCGGTGGAGCGAGGAGGTTATGCTCCTGCGTGAGGAGATGCGCCGGGTTCTCCGCTATCTGGGATGGCAAGAGACATGGTGGCGGGAGCGGGTCGACACGCGACCTGATGTGACACGCGGCGTGAGGGCGGGAGCACGTGCGTACGCCATGAAAGAGGCGGCTTGGCACGGAAAGCTCGCCGGCTTCTTCCGCACGAAGTGGGATATCTCCGCAATGACAACTGCCCAACAGTTGGTGGCTGTGGAGGATGTCGAGCTGGATGCGTTCTTCGGGTAGTAGCTTGTTTAGGCAATAGAATACACGTGTTACCGTCTCAAATGGAATAAAAGGTCCGTCCTTCCCGATTTGGGTGGTGCAAATAAGGACTGTAAAATAAAATAAAGATAAATACAGTTGTACACGGCAAGGTCCGGAGGCCCCCCAGCAAAGGCCAAAAGCAGAAGCGAAGGCCTGAATACATAAGGCTAATGGCATGTGTCTAGCCATAGGTCGGAAGTCTAAATCCACGGCTCCAGCCATGCATGGCTGGAGTCGTGGATTTAGATAATGTTTCCTATGGCTAGCTTCATGGCATGAGACTAAATCCTAGCACCACGGGTGAGCAGATATACACTATCGCTCTGTATGACGTCCGCTACCGAGATCACCGCTTTCGTTGTGGCTCTCGCCGCACTTGTGATTGCACTCTTTCAGGTCATCCAACAATACATGGCGAGTTCGATCCTCCGCTCCAAAGTCGGGCGGGCAGCCATTGGCCCTTGGGCCAAACGAAATCGCCTTCGGCTCAACCTTTCGGAATTCAAAATCCGACAGGAATATCTCGAACCCGTCCTCACCTGGGAGAGGGTTGTTGCATGTCTTCGTGCTCAAAAGATCGCGGAGCAATTATTCGTAGCTTCCTTACAGGACAGGTTTCGTGTCGGCACCTCCAGCGGCGTCGCAATTGGTGCCCGCGGCGCCCGTTATTCACGACCCCCACAATTACACTTAACTCGACCCGGGGATGAAGCTCAAGAAGAAGTGTCCCTGGCCTCGTTATCGTGGGTGGATCGTATGGCCGTGAAGAAACACAGCAAAATTCTGGCCAATCTCTACAACGCTCGTCACGCTGTCTCCATAGCCAGTTGGAGCAACATGATGGCCACACTCGTGGGGAATCAATTGTATCTAGCAGGTTCCACATCATCGGATCCAGACGATACAGCAGTTCGCTTTACCCCTCAATCTCTGTCTTACCGTGACGCAGACACCATTCCATCCACTCTCGATAACCCGCTAATGGCAGTTCATTTCACAAACCTTATCTCTGTCGGTGCCGCTCTAGGTATGGAGGTGCGAAGCTACAATTTGCACATGCCGGCCCTCCATATGAGCGGACAATACTGCAGCATAGTATCGCAAGAGCACAGTGGAGTCGGTATAATTGCTCGATACACATATAGTCCCGATCATGTACATCACCTCCAGACCTGCACGCCGGGTGAGGTCGATAACCTGGTCAAGATAGCGAAGGGATACCTTCGCATCGGCGATGCTGGTGCTCACATGACCGATTGGGGATATAACTCCGTCGACGCCCTCTTTAGTATCCTTGAAAGCAGGGCAGGAACAGAGGACTGGCATCAAATGGAGGTCGGGGAGCAGTTCAGACAGCAGTGTGAAGGCGACGCAGATATCCAGTGGGGTGAACGTTGGAGTCGACCAGCGACTACTCGTGTGGGTTTCTTGTTGACCCATTGCGGAAATCCGGCAGTTGCAAACAGTTTCCCACATTCCCTGCTCAATGAATGGCCAATCACGGACCGAGCTTCTGCCAGTCGAGCCGCATACAAATTGATCGACGACGGAATAGGCATCATTGAAGCCCCGCGGGATTTACCTTCATCGTTGAACTCGGCGGATGTTGTCATGAACGAATATAAACTGGCGAACAACTGGGGTGCAGAGCATGGCGGTATTCGAGGATGGAGCATGAGTAGCGGAGCCGAGTTTGTGAAGCGGGTTAGCTGTTGTTGGAAGGTCGATAGCCAGGCCGAGCCGGTGCCTATTCTGTGGGATCTCCGACCCCTACTGCAGCAGGGCGATCTGAGCCCAGAATGGGGGAGGACATATACCTCCAACCGGAAAAGATTCAGCGATGAGCAGAGCGGTTGGAAGGCGGACGCGATCACCCTCTGCTGGATTCAATGCATGATGCTGGACACGTGGATTGCCCGACGAGTGGATTTGCTGATGTTAGGTGTCACGGACGAAGCGTCTGTTCCGGTTGACTCGGCGACCGCCAAGGATTTTGCCAGGAAAGCTGTCGAAGGCGGAGACAAGTCTAAAGGGAAAACAACGGGATGGAAACGATGTCGCACCTTAGCGAGCACCGCCGCCATGCCGTAACAGACCTCTTAGGTACCCTTCGTTGTAGGTCAAAAGGGTACCTAAGAGGTCCCATCCGCCGCGCGGATGGTAGTCATCTTTTAGTCATATTCCCAAACGGGTAGATATTGATGGCCCCGTATGCACGCTCCTCCCGCCGCGCCATCCGCCGCACCTATTTATTTATTTATTTTGCTTGCTCTTTTCGGGTCGCACCACCTAACCTCTCACCAGCTGTTTGCCCTTCCAACTTCTACTCAATCTCGCAGTGATCTGATTATATTCTGACCTACCGGAAAATTCTGGCGGAACCATCCGCCACAATCTTTTTCGCGGCTTCAAGGTTGGTTTCATACCTGTATAATGCAGGACTCTAATCAGCCATTTCTCTTCCAATTTTTCCCTCAGTGTAGCGGCAATGCACCTATATTTTGACCTACCGAACCATTGTGGCGGAACCATCCGCCATGTTGATTTTCACCTGTTGGTTGGCCTCCTACCTGTCCAATGCAGTACTGTGAACAGGTATCCAATGTTTGCAGTACATCTGGACTGCATTTGATGGTTTTTTTAGTCCAAACATAGAGGCGGAGGTCTCCGCCGTTTGATGGTCGGCCTAATCAGCCTCAACCATATTGTCCAGGTTGTCTTGCCTTCATATAGGATTGAGTTTGACATAATTTGACTCCCAGAACGTCCGTCAGAGGCATCTGCCGCTTGCTGTCCTACTGGTAATTCCTTTGACTTTGAAGTGCCGCTCTTGGCGTATCTTCTTACCATCTGGGAACCTGAGGTCGACCCAATCCACCTATGTGCTTGATCGGTGCCTCCAAGCATTTGGTGTACGACCCTGTGGAGGATTAGCGGCCCCGAAAATAATTTTGAACCGTGGGATTATGTCTGCCCACCTTGCTCTGGTGCGCCACTTTCTTCGGGGCAATACAATCTTGATTGTATTCGTCCACTAGCTTGACCTGGTTGTGAGTGTAGGTAGAAGCACACTCTGTCTGTGTGCACTGTGTCAGATTTTCTGGAGCTCTGGCCATTAGTATACATTATCACTATTGAGAGGTTAATCGGACTTCTGACTCAATTTTGCGTGTTTCCTTGCTCCTGACAGTGCGGTTCGAAAGAGCGAACAGAGCTCCTGTAGATATACTCAACAGAGTGCATTGTTTTAAAAAAAGAAAATTGAGTGATACTTACAGTAGCTGATTAGACTATGGGAACTGCCGCAATACTAAATCCAGACTCCGAAATGTAGAAACCATGGAGTATACAACAAATAATCCATTTTTGCAGTTTTGATCTGTCCGGCGGTGGCCTCTGCCGAATCGGCGGATACCTCCGACGCAGCAATTTGTGGACTTGATAACCTCGTAATGAATTGCATCTCAGCCACCTAGTGTTTCAAACAACAGGCTTAGAATTTCTTCACTAAATGAGCATGAAAGAAGCAACATCTAACCACATCTGGTGACGAAGTGACAAAATTCCTATTTTCCGGAGTTCCCCCCGGAATTTTTATTCCAACTGTTGAAACAACCATCAGTGAGTGACACAAAGCACATTCTAGGCTTGTGAGAACAAAGGCAGAGACATTTAGTTCAAAAGAAAATATTCTAAATACCAAATATGTGTGTTTTCAGTGATTTGCCCAAGATTCAACCACAGAATGTAGTTCAACTTCATGCTCATTCGTGCATCGCGGATTAGGCATCTGAAATTGTACCAAAACTTGATGGGACAGCCTAGGGCAACAGTTTGAAGCCTGTAGACATAGCATCTTGTGCAGTATTATATGTACAAAAAATGTTTTACAGTAGGACGATCTTTATTCGACTTTTGATTGGCTGATCGATTCCCGGTCCGAGGTTGAGCCGAGGTATTCCCACAACCTACTCTAGCACAGTATAAACGATTGAGGGGTTCAAAATAGAAAACCATGCTGTCAGAAAAGATTTGGAAGCCAAGCTGCATTTACCTGAAATTCCTTTCAATTTTATAGGTAGCATCCGACAAGCGTCGGAGACCTCCGCCACAATCCGCCACCATCCGCCACGCACCAACAACATTATACCTTGCTGGTTTTATTTTATTTTTGGCGCCTCGAAGTCAGAGTGAAACGCAAATGGATATTCAAGGAATGATCTTGTCAAGGCGGTAACCACCCACGTGTTAGGGCTCGTTTCGGCATTTTTTGTATACTGAGCAAATACAGAGCCAGGATTTGTTGAAAAAAGGAGAACATTGCCTCCTATCATCGGACCGAGAACAGATGAGGGGGCTCGATTAGGAAAATTCCATGCCTCGGGCCTCAATAAAACCTAAATTATATGACCCATGTTGCAACCGGATATCAATGTGTAGAAATTCTTTGTTAGATTAAATCTGCATGCTTGAGCACCGTACACTTCGTATTGTGTTGGAGTCACAAGGATGCAGGCCGCTGAGTATTTTTAATTTTAATTTTAAAAACGGCGGATGCCTCCGACACCGCTGTTATTCTTCTCAAAACAGAACAGAGATTGACTGGAATAGAAAAGAAGGACAGGATACAACCCATTAATACATATAATGTAACAGACACAATAGCATATAGCAAGACTGCAGGGCAGAAATTGAGCGGCGGAGGCTGCCAATGCTCTGCTCTGAAAGGCAAGACACAGTTAAGTCAAACCCGCAGGAGAACGTTAGATACCTGTTCAAGAGGCTTGAACGAAATTGAAGCAAACTTGAACGCGTGCCAAAAAAAAAAAAAAAAAAACAACGGCGGAGATCTCCGCCACAAGTAAAAGACACAGCAAATCCGGTTCAGATCTACTGATAATATTGAATGATGAATAATGGTTCACAGTACTGCATTATACAGTAGGAAACCGACCGTGAAGCTGTGAAAAAAAATGTGACGGATGGTTCCGCCAGAATTTTCCGGTGGGCCAGAAATATAACAGGTCACCGCGAGATTGAGCAGAAGTGGAAGGGAAACAGCTGGCAAGAGGTTAGGTGGTACGGCCCGAAAAGAGCAAGCAAAAATAAAATAAAAACAGGTGCGGCGGATGGCGCTGGATGGCGCGGCGGGAGGAGCGTGCATACGGGGCCATCAATATCTACCTGTTTGGGAACATGACTAAAAGATGACTACCATCCGCGCAGCGGATGGGACCTCTTAGGTACCCTTTTGACCTACAACGAAGGGTACCTAAGAGGTCTGTTACGGCATGGCGGCGGTGCTCGCTGAGGTGCCCGGGAAATGCCGCACCAATCGCAAAAATCGCGCAAACTTTCAGGACACATTTTGACCTATGTCAAGATATCTCTTTCGTCGGTGTGTTAATTTTTTCCCTCGCTGACTCTCTCCACAGCCTCATCCCTTACCCCTGCAAGCGCTGCACGCCATGCGCATACGCCCCATGACCACGGGAGGTTTCTATCGATGTCACGGACTCGCAGCAGGTGGTTTGACTCTTTAGCTAAATGTGAGTATTTATGTGAGTTCTTACATACCATTAGAGGCCATTGAAAAAAAGCCCGGCCAAGCCAAGCCCTCCACCAGGGCTTTGGCGTTGGCTTTGAGAATGTTAAGCCAAAGCCCAACGAAGTCAAAGCCAGGCCAACTTGGCCTGGCTTTGACTTCGCCCGAACGGCGAACATCACTAGGCCACCCACTGAAGCCGACCCCGACCAAGATCGCGTAGCGGAGAAGCCCTTTGCTCGGTAGAAATAGCACAGAAAGTAATACAATACTCAGACAGTTGAGTTCCTGTTTGTTCTTTTTGTATGGGTCAAACCTGATTTCGCAATCATATGCATTCAGCGGGGAGCGGTGTCTTCGGGTATGCGTGGCTGAAATGCAATATATATGCATCCTCGCTGAGAAGTATAACTACCAAATGCGAGTTGCATTCATCATCGTACAATCACGGGTAACTTCGAGCATGTCTTGAGATTCTACCCAGCATTCGAAATAAATTCGCACGGCCACCATCTATGCTGTTCACGGGAAGAAGTTCCAGGAGCAGTGGTTGCGAATTGAACATGTCGGAATCTCTACACATCCCACTTGAGCGATGGACTCGAAGAAATTATTTCAAGGTTTTTATTTCTTGGGTAACTCGTCTTTAGCAATCTTCGATGAGGGGTGAAGGACGGACGAGCGCGTTAAAAGTAATATGACATTTGGATTACAGCCGATGTCAGTACCGAGGGCGCGGATCGAAAATTTCTGTTTTGGGATGTTTCCAAAGAATTCCCTATATCTCTGTCAGTTCTTCACCGATTCACATAAAAACTAAATAGATCTACTCAGCTAATTCATGCACAATTGGTGATAGAGAGGAACTTGCGAAAATATTACGTATTAGGTAATTTCTGTTTTGGGGCTGTTTTTGCACTGAATACCGTCTAGCATGGCCAGAACATGTCCCAGTGACCTAGAATGGAGCAGGGAATGCGCGTCGAGTATGGAAATGTGCCCCCAAGGATCTGGACAGACTATGAGCGCGCAGGGACAGCATGCATGGATAGCGGAGGGACGAACCACCGTGTAATGCAGTGTACCCCGCGAGGGGCACATAGACTTGTCATCGTCGTGGGTGCGAATGACGGGGATGAAGGTGCGAGCGCAGGCCGGCGCAGAGGACAGGTAAGCTGAGTCCATGGTCAGTGTGGGTGTAGGGGGATGGGCATAGACACACCATAGGAGCCCAGGGCCTCCAAGAACCAGGAAACGATGCACCGCTCGCGCACGGGCGCGGAAGGCGCTGGCGATGGATCCACGCCTAACCCTATTTCAGCATGACAAGTGGATCATTCAATGTCTCAATCACCGTCGGAATCCACCAACACAGCATGCGGGAGGCACGGGAACCGACAGGAAAGAGGGTGAAGGCAGATATGAAGCATGAAGGACGATATTGATATGGATGCGACGAATATGGGCCGGAAAGGAGTAGCCGTGCACGAAGTGTCCGCACTCAATGCCATCGCAGCGTACCGGAAACACAGTGCGGGAGGAGGAGGGCAAGACGTCGGATGACTGATATGCAGGAGGATAGGGCGGTAGGTGGGACAGAATTGGAAGGGCGGCACAAGGAACGGCGCGGCGTGATTACATAAGCGATACGTGAAGCGAGGTAACAACGAAGAGAAAGCGGAGGTGGGGAGTAGAAGGGCGAGGGATGGAGTCCGTGTGAATGGACGAGGATGTCGACGTAGTATCGAGCAAGGATTGGCCCGGGTGTGCGCGGAACGATTGCCCAGTCGATAAAAGAGAGGCGGGCACTTGGGTGGGCAGGAAATAGAAGGACGGCACGGGGGCCGGTCTGCGGTATGTACTGGATCCAAAATGTCAGCGCTATTGAGTGGCATGGACGAGGGAGACACATACCTTCCTCGCATACATTTCTTTGTCACCCACGCGACCAATGTCCGCACATGAGATAGGCGGCCAGGGGTAGGTAGACGACCTTCGCGTGGATCGCGGCAGATGTAATCCGAGCCTCAGAACCGCTGGCACACGGAATTTCTCGGTGGAGGGCAGCGGGGCGGACGCAGTGATGCTCGACGTACAGGGGCTTTGCAGTGGCTGGGTTGCACGCTGCACGACCGCAGCCACATCTTTGCATAGTGCTGTCGGGCCGGATGGGAGGGGACGGGGGCAGCATAGGCGATAATAAAGAGACAAGGATCGACTTGGCAGTCTCAAGCGTGTGCGGGCGGACTTCTGCAGAGGACGGTCGGACTGTGCAGATAGGCGATAGAGGCGACGTGGCTGGAGGGGGTATGGCACTGGGGGGTGTGCATCGTGATTTGCAGTGCGCAGCGGGCGTGGGATGGGTGGAAGAGAGTTAGGGCGGCATCTACGGGCAGGAGCGCCAGCGTCGCATGCTGTGGGGCTAGTGGCGCAGGATCGTGCTAAGGTGTGCGCTGGCGTGGTGTCAAGTGTGTGGGTGGGCACAGAGGCAAGAACAATATAACGCGTTTGGGACGACGTTGCAGGCACACAGTACATCCAGCAAGGTGTGGAGCGGGTACGTAGGCTCGCGGCGCATCGGGTGTGGTGTTCTGGTGCTGGAGACGGCAGCTGGTGCCGCTGGTAGTCGCGACACATGGCATAGGCAGTGCTGCAGCACGTCCGGGACAGACAGCGCGGAGGGGGTGGGCGATGCAAAAGTGCGTGGCAGTCGTACACGGGGTGGGATGGCAGAAGATCGTGGCCCGTGCCAGATGATACCCTTCTTGCTCCTTAAGATGCGCAAGGTGAACGTGGCAGGATGCCTAACGAGGACATCAGTATATGCAGAGAAAGACGAAAGAAGGGATTTGGGGGCGAGAGAACGAAGGCAGAGAGTATGAAGAAATGGGGAAGGGATATGAAAGAAGGGAGCGAGAGGAAACGCACCAAAATCGCGCGAAGCCGACGATGATATTCCTAATCCATCGCAGAAGGTAGAGACGACCCCGTAGGTAGATTTGTAGCGACTACGCCTATGTCGGCAGGCGTGTGCTGCAATACCTTGGTGGGACATGACAGAGTTGGGCGTCGCGGCCGAAGATGGGACTGGGCAGTGGATTGTCAGGCCCATGCAGTGGTGTAGGAGAAGCATCGCGTCACACTGGGCAAGGGAAAGATGAGGAAAATCACTATTGTTCTTCGGGTTAGATGGAAGGAAGGCCGCGCCTTGATAAAGGAATGCATCTGCCGGAGTCCGGACGCCGCAGCAGATGAAATTCGGTGGATGTTCGCAGGTCGGCCAAACACGACTCGGGACCGTGGACGAGACGGTAGAAGTCATCCTGCAGTATGGTGGTCAAGGCTCCGGCAACGACGGGGATACAGCGGAAGGAGGAGGGTAGCAGAAGAAATGACATGACAGTGTTGATCGCCGCGGCCGCGATGGACGGCACCACGCAGCGGCAAATAAACGCTGCGTGAGCGCGATGCGGCCGGAGCAAAGGCATAGCGTGCACATTGGCCAGCACAAGCATTGGACATCGGGAATATCGGGCGGAGTGCAGCAGGAGCGGCGGGCGGTGCCCAATTAAAATTCGCGCTTTGTCGTCAGATTTTCGGGTTTGCGCCGGCGTAGCGCAGCGTGGAATGCGTCGCTCCTTCGGGAGGGTTAGGCGGCGCGTCAGGAGGGCCGGGAAGTAGAGCTTGCAACGCCGATGCGAAAGGGAAAGGGCGCGCCGTTGATGGCAGCAGCCACACCCATAAAGACGGGGACGGTGGGCGGCCCTATATGCCTATTATCAGTGACTGCCTACCGGGCCAGTCTAGGTAGTGGGCCATTTGCATGATACAAGGTGGTGCAATAAATAAAGTCGGAATTTGGGACCTGTGGCACGGTACGCGACCTACTGTACCGGCCTGTAGGGAGGCGACACCTGGACGAGCGTGACATGGCCCAGCGTCCGGGGGCGACGCGACGTGGCCAGTAGTGACCGTGACCGTCGCCCAAGTTGGCGACGAGCATTTTTTACACGACCTTTTTAGCGTTTGTGAATCAATTTCAGGTAATTTTACTGTGGCGCGAACCAAACTTACTCATTTTTACCTCTAGAGCCGCAAATTCGATTATTTTGCTTTATTTTCTACCAATTGTCACGGCGGATCTTTGGCGACGGAGGCCATCGTGACCGTGACACGCCTCGATGGCGGCGACGCGATGGCCCTTCCGTGACCGTGACCGTCGCCTCCCTACAGGCCGGTACAGTATGAGGACTCCATACAGTACGTCAAATGTGGAGGCTAGTTACGGTGGCGATCAAAAGCAGTGCAAGGTTCTTGATGGTGATGGCGGTATGTGAACATCATTTCCTACCACTGTGCGCTTTCTCCTGCTCATTTCTCCACGAATTCTTCACCGATTCACAAGGTCTGGGGCTCCCTGACCTTTGGAAATGATATAAGCCTATCTGATACACCAAAACAGCCCCATTTCGTCTGATCTCCAGTGGACCACTGCGGCAACCGCTATAGTGAACCAAGCGTGTATGCTACGGGCCTAAAAATTTGGTATTGGATTTATATATCCAGTGCTCTCTTCTCCCCAACCAATGGAATTTTACTTACTTTATCTCCTGGTCACAGCCGGGTTCATGGCAAAATCTCCGAATTTCCTTCGCGTGTAAAGACGAACTTTTTTGGAGGGGTTTTTGTGGAGGCCGTCCTTTGCTGACCAGTATATGATAATACATCTTATATAGCCATATTTAGCCTCTTTTCCCGCAAAAATCCGGTATGTGCTTCGTAGAACGCGTCATTCAAATCACACCCCGATTTCACCCATGAACCTTGGCTTGAAGGGAATTACTTATGGTGCTGATATACCTCGGATTCGCATTTTGGGTGTATACAATGATGGGCTCATATCACTTTGTTAATTTGGGATACATTGGGGTGGCCAGTACAAGTCCAAAATAGTGATTTAAGGCGGTGGCCCACTGCCCTGTTTTTGCCATTTTGGGAAAGCGCCAGAAAGAAAGTTTCGTAGGTCAGGAAGCATCGCGTAAATTCGCGAAAAATATATCCACTCACTCATAGGATCCTTACCTTCCTTCAAGTGCCCATATATTTTTATCCACCTCATTTTATTCATGCGCACGAGGTCAAAACCGCTAAGGTGGCCTAGTACCCGGTCACTGATAATGTTTGTTTCCTTTTTGTGTCTCCTGGTTGACTTCCTGGAAGCAAACAGAAAACAAACCAGGAGCGCAAAAAGGAGTAAAGTAGGGGAAAATTGAACAGCATGCTTTGCGCACATTAATTAGTGCGAGTGTTTTTGTTAAATTAGCTGTTGAATACAGCAATCGGACCTTGAGTGTTGAGTCTTTTCGTGATCTTCTCCCGCGCAATCTTTTCCAGTACAACAGCCTTTGGGACTTACTTCCGTGTACAGCTAGATTATTGTCTCTCATTGTTCTACTGTTTTGGATAGCTGTATCTACTTGGTATTATACCACTTCAAGTTGAATCCTGTATTCAGCTCAGACGTTGTTTCAACGCTGAGGTGAGCTTTCCGTTGTATTCCCTTTTATTCTTTCGTCACTTACACTGTACTTTAGTCTGACGTTCTTTAGGTGAATATATTTAGACGTTGTTTCAACACTGAGTCTGAATTGCTTTGGTCTCGACTTACAACAGCTTTTCAATTTGCCAGGACAGCGTGAGTTCCTAAAATACCGTTGGCCCGTGCGTCGATTTCGAACAACAAGGACAAACAAACGGCGCTCACGCGGATCCAACGCAGATTCCTGTGCCAGCCTTTGTCTCCCTTTCCCATTGTGCTCTCAGTTCTGTCACGATTGGTTGTGCGGGTCAATATGCCAACAAAGGTCAGTACATTCTGCTCAAAAGCTCAATATGTCTGCTAATCTTCCGTGCAGCCATTGCTATATCAATGCGGAACTCCTGGCTGTAATCGAAAGTTTGAGACACCTGAACATCTCCGTCAGCACACTGAAGATTTCCATTCGCCATCGAGACCCCCGCCAAAACAACTGACCTTCAAGTGTGGCGTTGGGGGCTGCAAAGCCCCGAGCTTCTCGCAGCTTTCGTTACTGCATCAGCATACTGCCGCGGCACATCCAAAGTCCAGTAAAAATGCCCCTTCTAGCTCGTGAGCTCTATCTCGTCACAGATTGTAAACATTGACTGTCCAAAGATCTACCTTAGCTTTCTCAACACAAGGACACTCAATTCCCATTACAAATACAGCATCCACATCCACATCTTTAACAGCACAGAATGCCATCTCTAGCCCTGATTACATTCCAGCGGCGGTGAGATGTTTGCCTAAGATTTAAGCAATGATTAACTCGTGGAAAACAAGTTCACTCCTTCACTTGAAGAAGTGCTGCAACGACTAAGGCAACTGGAGCTCCGACAGATGCTGATTGATAAATCCGTGTTGAAAGTTGGCATGGTTTGTGTGATTTTTCCCCGTTCCAATCGTCAAAGCCTGATCAACTCCTTTGACTCCAGCATTTCGTAGAGCTTGCGGAGGACATTATTCGGGCATCTACGAACGATCGAAGAATCAGGTGCTTAGTTACGCATACCTTTTTTTAGTCCGGCAGAGCCTAAATTCAGTACAGCTTTTTGGATCGTCTGCAGGAACGAGTCGAGTGGATGAGCAAGCACAACGATGTCTGTAGTCTTGCGTATAGTGCTAAATTCCGCGCCGATGTCAAGATGGTATGAGATAACTTTTACACATCGCTCTAACATTCTCACTGATTCTTTTGGCCTGCAGTTATTACACGACTTCAGCTACAGTGATAACATCAAGTTTGAGAAGGCCTTTCTCGAGGACGACCGGGTCATCTCACATCTATTCCGTGAGGTCATTCACTCAGGAAAAGAGGAGATTTTACACCTCAGTGATGAGAAAGCTACCGGTTTCATGGATGCGTTGTACAAGGTAGCATGTCTCATCAGCGAACTAAATGATAATTTGATATATTTATTCGCACAGTGTATTATGGCAAGTGACGACGCCCCGTTCGTCCTTCTAGCACGCCGGTTGCTGAAAAACATGTGTGCTGCCACCAAGGATTTTCCTCCATCCCTATTCCTGGAATTGGATTCCGTAGACACAAATCGACTGATTGGTCAAGGAGGATTTGCAGATATTTTCCTTGGGAGATACAAAGGACAGGATATTGCTCTGAAACGCTTGAAAATGTATCAGCCAGAGCCGAACGAGATGACAAAATTTTCAAAAGTATGCCTTATTCTATTTCATTACTTTCAATCCTAGTTTAATGAATCTACAGAGTCTGTTGCAGGAAGTTCTCACTTGGGTCCACCTCAAACATCTCTACGTTTTACCATTTTTTGGTCTCGACGAGCAATTCTTTGAGGGTTATCCACCTTGCATCATAACACCATATATGCGCAATGGTACAATGATAGACTTTGTAAACACTCGGAATGGCACACTTCCCGACAGGCTGGTTGACCTACTTGTGAGTAGCACCTCATGATTGTACCTAATCATAACTGACATGTGACTTAGCTCTTTGAAACTGCGCAAGGTTTAGCTTACCTACACTCGCAAAATATTGTCCATGGTGATCTACGTGGGGTGAAATGAATTTTATGTTGTGCTAAGATTGGCTTCTGACCCACGTACTTTGCAGGGAAACATACTGATTGACGATGGGGAACACGCTCAACTAGCCGACTTCGGACTGGCAAATGTGACTGATGCCACCCTTGGCACGCAACACGGTTCGTCGAGGTGGATGGCTCCGGAGCTGCTCAACTATCAACTCGAGTTCAAACGTACAGAAGCCAGCGATGTTTATGCCTTTGCGTGTCTGTGTATAGAGGTTATATTCCTGACTGCCTTGATGTTCTTCAGCTAATTCTACCTGAACAGATATACACGGGAGAACAGCCGTTCTGGAGCATTCGGAAAGACATGGCAGTAGTACTTCGGGTTCTGGATCAAAAGCGCCCTCCTCAACCTTCAAGTTCAGGCCCGCCTGATGGAACTCGGGCAATGTCTGACGAGCTATGGGCTATCGTCGAAGCTTGCTGGGCGCATAAACCTTCAGATCGTCCCGATATGGACAAAGTATTGGACCTTATAATGGCGTCGTCCTGATTCGTCAGACAGATGTGCTTATGGATATCCGGTGTTCTTTATTACTTTCATGTTTTTGGGTAGTACATATTTCAAATATAATTTGGGCTTGTAGCCACCGCTTCGCATGGCAGGTACGATTCCATTCCTCTTTTGATCCATCATTTGGTCCGAGCATACGCATGATGTTACGCGCTCTGCTAATGACATGTCAGTATGACCAAACACCAGGCATGTATTGAACTGCACGGGTTTTATGGTAGTGAAATTTTTATTAAGATGGTGGTGTTTAATAGATGGCATATTTCCGCACTCAAGTATTCAAAGCCAGTGAACCATCCAAAGTTCAGCGTACGAGAGCGTGATTCAGATAACCAGCCAAATACGGACGGGTTCAGAAGCATTTGGATTTGCGGTTATCAGTCAGCACCAGACTATCAACTACTAATAGACAGTTTGCGCACGAGCCACTGGAGCCACCTGGTGGCTCTCGGACCATGCGCAAAAATAGCAGCTGAGTGGCTCAAAAGAGCCACCAACGAGCCATTGACATCATAATTTGACGGTGGAGCCACCAGTTTGCGCACGGTCCGAGAGCCACATGGTGGCTGATTTGGTGTGGCAACCAAGTGGCTGGTGGCTCGAATGGCCGATAAATGACCGGGTTTTTTTTGGTGGAATTGAGTCATTTGTAGGTGGTATGAATTGTCTATAGGCACCCAGTCCTTATGGTCACCGACTGGAGTCCAGAACACTGTACCCGAGGTGAGTCGATATTCTGGCAAAGCTGATGTCGTTCCAGGAGGCATACACAGATAGTGTCCTTCTGGGACCAAATAAAAGCTGATGTGGCCTTCAGTTCATCAACCACTCGAGCCACCAGCCACTGAGTTGCGCACACCAAATCAGCCGCCAAGTGGCTCTAGTGGCTGTTGCGCAACTCATCTAATATTATGGGCTGAATCGTACTACTATGTAGAGCCAAGAATATCACATGCTGAAACAGTTGTTCCTGGTACCGACTAGGTTCCAGGTCTCCATCTCAAATTAGAAAAGAACTCAATTGCACGATCACCGCGGTCTACCGGTCCGTGATCCTGGGTTGCTATGGGCTTTGTAATCGATCACTTCGTCCTTTCGTAATCATTCAGCCCCCGGTAAAGTGCACTGATCTTCGTTTACCCCCTGCCCAGCCGTACCTGCCCATGCCGTCTCATCCTGTCGAAATATTTGAAGAGCCCGAAGAAACGGCCCCTCGTCAGTCGCCTCCCTTGCCCCATTGGTAGACGATATGAGGGGCTCTTTGCCTCCAAATAGGGATGTTCTGCGTGCGGCTGCGTACCTATAATGTGGAGACAAGACGGTCTGATTGTCCACTTTTGTGTCCAAAATGATCATGCCCGGTTCAAACATCAAAAGTCAGTTCTAGTCATTTTGCGCACTCAATAGACTCACAGTTGCAGCTCCCGAACATAGCTCGTTGATGAATGGCCCGAAACATTGCGCTTTCACGGCGCGCTCAACATCCCTGGTCCTGAGCAGGATATTGAGACCCATGCCCTTGTTCCGCGCACTCATGTCGGCCTTCGAGATTGGGCTTACGTCGCGAGGAACCCGTCCAGCACGCACACCGATGATTACCAAATTTAGTGTCGCCGGACGTTCAACTTTAAATGCCAACTTTGGAGTTGCACAAACACCGGGCCGAAAGTCAATTTGTTATTAGTGGATTAGGTACATCTGAAATTGTAATCTAAACTACAAGAATAGAATTGGGTTTCGGACAAGCTGAAATGTGGCTGAAATCCCAGGAGTCAGATTGCAAAACAAATGCACCGAGATTGTAAACCGAAACTTACCGTTTCGGTACAAGAAAAGGTGCATCTGAACCTAGCATTTCAGGTGTGCTGAAAATGCAGATGGTTGTGATCTTCCAGATTCTACGGGACACCCGCAGTAAGTACTGGTAAGTATCATTTATTATAGATAAGTCTATCTAGTATTTAACTACACCTGATAATATATGAGATTTCTTTCACCAAGGTGAAGATTACTTGTGGAAACCTCGCAAAATTTGAGGTGGGGACTTTTGAGGATGACCTGTAGGTCTCCTGCAGTTACAATTATGAAGGAGGTCATTAGGGCGACCATCTGCACCTGAGTTGCAGACCCTCTGCGGATGAGCAGCGGATCGTCTGCGGACGAGTGGTAGATCATCTGCGGACGAGTGGCGGATCGTCCGCAGATCATCTGCCGACCGAATTTCAGCTTGACCAAATGTAATAGTTTCAATTTGCATATCAGCTCAAGCTGAAATGTAAACCGAAATCTAAGATTTCAGTTGGAATGGAATGTGTTATGAAAGCTGGAATTTCAGTACCCATTTCAGCACACCTGAAATGCTAGGTTTCAGATACACCTTTTCTTGTACCGAAACTTACCGTTTCGGTTTACAATTTCGGTGCATTTGTTTTTCAATCTGACTCCTGGGATTTCAGCCACATTTCAGCTTGTCCAAAACCCAATTCTATTCTTGTAGCTTAGATTACAATTTCAGATGTACCTAATTCACTAATAACAGATTGACTTTCGGCCAGGTCTTTGTGCAACTCCAAAGTTGGCATTCAAAGTTGAACATCCGGCCATGCTAAATTTGGTAATCGTCGGTGTGACGACAACACTCGCGCGGTCATCCTGTTTTACAAACATCCCCACGTTTATCCTGATGCCCCAGCCAACACTGTGCATCCAGTGGGATTCGTGTGCAAGGTTTCATTGAGCACGGGCTTCAGGCTGCCGAGATCTCGACGGGTACTTGATCTACAGATTCTATGGCAGGTCAATCTGCGAGCTCTGGGGAACTGGTCGCTGTGAGTGAGCTTTAAAGCCGTAGAAACAGTCATTAACTGTGCCCCAGCGGTCGCAAGCCACACACAGCGTTGCAGCAAATTGTACTGAATGGCGGTCGTGATTATGGTGACATATTCAGCAAATATAAGGTAGCTGTGGGCGAAGTGATTAATTACATATATCATTGCTTGGATTACCACCCACAAGATTCCTCCACCGAGTCTCAGAGTATGACCATTTCGCGTCGTGTCTTTACCCAAGTCAGTGATATCCGTTTGGTTGGGGGTCCGCTCACAATTTGTGAAGGTCACGTCTTGGAGCCACAACAGCCGTCGCGTATTGGAGCCGGGAGATGATTCTCCGGATCACATGTGTTCATTGAATGATGAGTGGAAGGTCTTGTCCAAAGTCAACATCGGAATGTACGTCCCAGACGACGTCGACCCCGCCGATGGGTACAAAGCTCCCTGCGACGCCATGTCCTTGAACGAGGCCAATTTTGTTGATGTATGTGTCGGGTTTGATATTGTTATGCGCTGTGATAGGCAGGGCAGACCATTCATCAGTTCATCTGACTATGGAGCATGTGTTGCTGCTTGCCTCAGCCACTGTGGTACCAAGGTGAGCCCTTCATTCACTCATTCATTGGCTGGAGTCTCACAATCTCCATAGTGTGACGACGCAATGATGGTGTTGAGGATGAAGTGTGCTTTCAGCACCGGGCTTGACTTGCTGACCCGCTGGCGGTTCAGTTCGTGGATTATAGACGACGACAATATTTATCTCAACGCGGACCTGGGTTTTCCGCTTCCGGAAGGAGCCCTTGTAGTATGCGGCGCGACATTTACTATTGACTGTTCTTAGATGTTTACCGCCGCAAGGATTCACGGAGTTTACGGCGAGAACGGAGTTTTGGTTTAATGGACCTCAAATGTTTACCGCCGCAAGGATGCAGGAAGTTTAGTTTGGGCGAGAACAGTGTCTTACTTTAATGGACCCAAATGTTGACTCTATGAAGGACCTTACGCAGATGAGTCCTGTCTAACGAGAAAACTGGTCCAGAACCGGTACCGAGGTACCAGGGGTGCCCGGAGGGCCCACATTATAATGATTGACGGTGAGATTAGCGCACCT